>VDFB02039383.1:481822-510338 GCA_007258455.2 Sequoia sempervirens
ATTTCTCTATAGAAGCATCAAAACTCTTTTTCTTGTTCTTACAATCCTTCTTTACATGTCCCAGTTTCCCACAGTTCCAACACTTTACATTACTCTTACAGGGGTTTTAGACCGTCCTTTGGACTTACCCTTTCCTTTCTTGTCTCCCTTAGGTTCCTCTTCCTTAGGCCTACCTCTTATAAACAAGGCATCTTGGGATTCCATTTTATTCTTCCTCCTCATCTCCTCTAATAAGAGAGTAGGAATTATATTGTCCATCTTAGGATCTACACCACTTTTCAGATACAACTTATTAGTAAGACATTTGGTTTGATAGATATCACATATCCTCTTCCACAATTTATATGCGGTAGCTTCATTTGAAACATTCAAGAGAACAACATTAGCAAGACATAACCTTATGGTCCCTCTTTCCTTTTTATCAAGCTTAGCCCAATCCTCATCTGACATTGTTGTAGATGGTTTTGTTGCATTACAAACAACTAACCACTGATCTCTCTCTTCAAGGAGATCCTTCATTTTTAGTTTCCACATTTCATAACTAGATCCATTGAATCTTTCAATATCTAGATGAGAAGTAGAACTCATTGTAACACACTTCTTTTACAAATCTGCAATAACACAATAGTAAAAGCTCCCACTACAGCCAAAAAACCTTCAAACTTTTAAGAGAAAGGCGTCCCAAATTCTGACCAACCATTAGCTCTAATACCAAATGTTGAAAATGAAGGTAATATTGTAGCTTAAAACTTGTAAAACTATGAGATTGTAGATCTAATTAAGTGTTCTTTGTCACAATTCTTTGTGTATGATTAATCTATTTAGATTAATTTTACCAATTGTAGAAAGAGACAAAAGATTGTAGAAGAATGAGACAAGAAGACAGAAGTGACATAGCATATACGTGGAGAAACCCTTTCAGGAAAAAACTCCACTAGAATCAATAGTGCTTGTATTATTTAGCCTTAGAACAAGATTACAATAATACTGTATCAATCCTTGATTGATATGCTTCCTTGCCTTCAACAATCCTTCTTCACAACCTACAATAAACTCTCATGGAACTCTCGTACACTTGTTGCAATTAATAGACAATAATATGAGCATGTAAACTCATAAGAGTTGTACAATACAAGAGCATAAAGCTCGTCACAAAAATCTATGCCTAGATTGAGCAAGTAGAGTTCCACAATGTAATTTGAAGTCAAACCAAAGTCTTCCTCAATTTAGGCGCCCCAAACTGAACACTTAATTGAACTTTGGTCAAGAAAATATCTTGCAAACTTCACCTCAAAGTTGGCGCCCAAGAATGGGCCCACTTGACCGAGTCTTGTAAATATTTTTCATTCAAATTGTGTTAATTGAAAGATGCCAACTTGGGCGCCCAAGGTGGTCCCAAGTCAATCTTAAATAACTGAAACATATATCTCCACCAATTCATGCAAACATTATGCATGATTGATCATCCACACTTAACTAAAAGTATCCACTTGTTATCTGTCATGCAACTGAAGTCATTAGTCATGCAACTGAAGTCAACTAGCATTCAACTCAAAATAACTACATGCAACTGAAGATAACTAGACCATAACTGAACTGAACTGAACTGAACTGATATTGAACTGAACTGAACTAATATTGAATTGATACTAAAATGATAGTGCCACTCCACTCATGTAAATATCAATCCCTAATTTGTAGGATCAAAACATGCATTACTGAAGTGTTATCAATCTTCAAACAGTTAATTGAAGCAAGGTGGGTTCCACCTTCCATGTGGGCACCCCATGTGCTCCTATCTTGTAGGAGCTCTTCTTGACATCCCCACATGTTCCTATCATTTAGGAATAATCACAAATGTCAATTTACATGTTCATTTCATTCAAATTTAATCTCTTTCTAATCCTAGTGTTGGGGAACAATTTTCAAGGACTTAGGAGATACATCAAATATGTTTAGGATTGCAATTAAATGGCATCATATTCCCAACAATGATTAAAGAATACCTTATTATTTAATTATTATCAAATATCATATTCTACTATTAACTAAGTGACTTTACGTTATTTAATTAATTCATTCTAATTTACCCTTTCTGATAAATTAAATAAATTTTATTTATATAATTATGTCCTAATTAACATTAATCTTCTTGATTAATTTAATAAACCTTGTTTTTTTAATTACATCCTTAGTTATACTTATTCCTCTATTTTAATTGAATAATTATCATTAATTGTTTAATTAACATTCAAACACTTTCTCAATTAAATAATTGTTATTAATTATTTAATTGACCACATTCCCACCTTTAGGATTACATAATTAAATTATTTATTTATTTCCCTTATTTCATATCAACATTATCCCTTCACTATTAATAAATAAATATTTTATTAATTAATTAATCCTCACTTGCATGATCCTCCAATAATTAATTATTAATTATTATCCTCTCATGCATAATTTCCTCTTTCTTAGTAAACACTTTCTCTCAGTCATCTGGATAATCAATTATAATTCATTGATTAATCAAATCAATCCACTCTTACTTAGTGTGAGTTAACAAATAAATCAATTTGCTTTAACTAATTCATGCAATTAGTTAACTCTTCCATACAACAAGTTAACTAGAATCCTGCAACTAGTTGCAGTCAGTTAATCGGGCAATCAATTCCTCTCAACAATCCTCAACCACTGATCTTGATCTTGCACCTCTTAATCTAGATTGTTCATTCAAATCAATCATTTCTATAAAATCAGCCCTCACATCTCACTAATGGCTAACCACTAACTTTGAAGTTTTGCATCATTGATATCATTCACACACTTTTAAGCTTGAAGCGAAGAAGAGCATTCTAAAATATGAGAGCAAAGCAAAGCGAAGCTAGATGACAATGGAAGTATTTCATGTCAATATGGTGAAGGTAAATATATTGATTATTTGAATCTGATTTCATTTGTGTTGCTTGTTTTCTATTGATTGATTTGGGTTGCATTTAGGTATTGAATTGCAGATTTGTGGTTACTACTCTAATTATTTATCTTCATTACGAATAATGCTCATTTTCCAAGTTACAATATGTACATATACATATGTGTGTGTGTGTATAATCTTGATTTTGTCCCAATTTATTATATATTGAAAGCATTTACATTTAAATGATAAGCCATAAAACTTAAAAGGTATTTTTTTAATAAATAAATAAATCCTTATCATAAATTTAATAATAGATAGAAAATAAACCTTTGAACTTTAATAATAGAGTTCTAATCTATATAATATTACATCACTAGAAAACAAGAATATTTTGACGTACATAAAGGGTTAACTTCACATCAATTATCCTTATCACTAAGAAAACAATAAAATTCCAATTTATTAAAGTTGTGCAATTTACCAACTTGAAAGGTGTATATTCACTACAAAGAGTTTGAAGTGCATGCTATAGAGCTTGAAGTGTATTAAATCATCTTGTAAAATATTTTTGATAAAAAAATTACACCAATATCGCCAAAAAATGATTTTTATCACCAACAATCAATCCATTTCATTATATAGCTTCGATTACACCTATCACCAACAAACAAAGAAAATATGCATAACCATAACCATTATTGGCCCTCTAAATGCAGCTTGACTTATAAAAAATAAACAAGAAAATTTTTAATCTAGTTTTATGTTGGCCTTTAAACTTCAGTTCCTCCAAATGATAGTTCTGAACTATTACTTTTTGCTTGCTATGCATTGGTTTAGAACTTGTTGGACTATGGTTAATATTTTATATGGCCTGTGTGCAACATTTTGGGATAGTATTTGGTATGCTTACTTTTTTTTATTATAACTATAATGATCCTGTGGATGAAATGCTAGTAATTTGGCTTGCGAGCCTCGTATAGCCACTTTTTAGTAGTTATTCTGGTTGTTGTTTTTTTGGGTGTGACTGGTGTTGTTTCCAGTCTGTCTAGTTTCTTGTTGTTTCAGCTCTTTTTGTTACTATGGGATCAAGGCCCTTCCCTGCTTATATAATAAAAAACAAACAAGAAAAATCCCTAAAAAAAGTAATTGTTGAAGTTCGCTATAGGAAAATGTGAAAAAAAAGAAGTAAAAATTTAATGATTTTATGGAATGAACCAAAATTCTAAATTCTTGGAGAGGTTTATAAAAAATTTCAAGAAAATTTCTATTTTGAATGAATACATTTTTATCTTAATGAAAATTTAATATTCTAGTTTTTAATTTTTTTAAGAACAAGAATTTAAAAAGTTGTTTTATAATTTTGAGAGTTTTTAAAAATTACAACAAACAATAGTTGTTTGAATATTTTATAAAAAAAAGCGTTGGAGTATTGGAATTATGCACTTCTTTATCATATTTTGAATGAAGATTCCAAGTTTACTTGTTTATCCAAAATATTATGCAATCATAAAACCATCTATGTGAATAAAACTTAAAATTATATTTTGTAATTTATTATCAAGATGACAGTAAATGATAAAATGAATTAAGTTTGTAATTGCAAATATTTAAATATTTATCACCATTTCTTTCATATTGAATTGGAGTAGATTGTATATATATAAAGCATGCAACAACAAGAGCTACAAAATTACTATCTAAAACTCAAATATAATAACGACATAACAACTACTAAATAAATAGTTATAGCTATTACAAAAATATCAAAACCATAAATATCAATCAAGTCACTAGAAAACTTGTAACTATTCTTATATTTTTTCTTATCATTTATAATACTTATGACTACTTCAACTCACTTTTGTGATTGTTTTTATTATTTGTTTTATAATTATTATTTTTGTTATATTAATAATAGATTATAGGGTATTAGCTAGATAGTTAATATAAATAGAATAATCATATTTAAAAATTATATTTGTTATTGTAAATGGAGTCGTTATCATACCTAGTTAACGAATCACCTTTCTAAGATTGACCTATTCACACCTAGCTTAAATTTACTTAGGTTTCTTTTGTTTTTATCTCACTTCATATGATTGAGACACGTGTCCTCATGACTTGAGACACCTATTGACACTTACATACTTGTCAAGTGAGCTCACAAGTGCCCCATCTTTGGAGGGTTAGTTAGTAATTTAGTCTTACCTTCTTACCTCCTCATCCTTGCCTTTATATGCAAGGCTTGAACATTGTATTTAAAGACTCTTCATTTATATATTTATAGACATATTATTGTACTTATTTTGTTCACTTATGGAAATTTGTTTCATGCTCTTGATCTTAGCATTCTTTAATAATATTAGTACTTGTTGTTTGGCTTTCTCATTGACAATGACAAATATTTTGATTTTTTGCATCTGATCCATGAATTCAAGGTTTCAAGCCTAGAAGGCTATGACATACAATCAACATCTTTCTTTTTCTTCATCTTTCCATATGTGTATGTGTTCTTTTTAATCTCTCCATTTATTATGCTTTGCAAACCTGAACTCAAATCGTAGATGATTATGATAACATCGTTCTTATTATTTATCCTACTATCTTTTTGCTAGTGTAAAGGGGGTACTTTTCCTAGCTAATTATCCACTTGGGTCCTCTTTACACTAGATTAATTTTACATAAGGATAAGGTTGTTGGGATTCGATGACCTTGAGTTGTCACACCTCATAGGATGACAACACTTGTCACAATCTTATTACATCTTATCTCTCCCCTTGGCCTACGTAACCAATGGGTTCCCTTTGTAATCTCAATTCTCAAGCATATTATAAGATTTGCATTCTCTTGAGTAGAATACAATTTTTTTTGCTCATCTTTTATTTTTATAGTTGATTTCCTTCATTCATTTGCATCTTGGGTGGGATTTTCAGCTAGTTCTTACATGGTATCAGAGTTTTGAGTTGTGGGTTAGTAATATTTTGAGAAATCTGGGAGTGTAGAGTTGTTATTTTTCAAAGCACATGAGTATGCTCTTCTCTTGCATCCTTGGATGATCTAGAGAAATAAAAAAGTGTGGAGAAAATACCAATTTATAGGGGGTTCAAACATTGACTTTCCAGATGCAAGTTTTTAAAGCTTCCCATAGAAATTATAAGCTCATCATTGAGTCGAAAGGAGCTGAGAAAGTCAAAATTTCCTTTTATTTCATCTGAATTAGACATCAAAGGCTAGATCTACAAGAATTTAAAGAAAGAGGTTTATTGCCAAATCCAAGAAGAAATGTAATATTTCAGAGAATTTTGGGTTGAACTTGACCTTGCCATCACACTCAAAAGAATTGGAAACTTTAAAATTGACTATTAATTTGTCAATTTTCGTTGAGTTTACAAAAAAAAAAAAATTGTTGTGGGAGTTGTACGACCCCCATGAACACACTAGTTTGTGGTTTTAAAAAAAGATGTGAAATCATTTCCTATGAAATCACAAAGATATTTTTCACATTTGAAAGCAAAAATTTAATTTTAGGCACCACATAGGCCCTGTGCAATCCTATTCCTTATGGGTACACAAGTACCCACATAGGGTCCCATGCCCCATAAAGGTGGGGACCCATAGGGCTTTGCACCCTTTTATGAACACAACCTTTTATAAAGGCTTTTAAAATCCCTCACGTGGGGTGAGGAGGAGGTTACAACCCCCCACAAAAGTTTTTTATATATATATACAAATTTAATATTTAAAAAATATATAAATTTTGTTGACATTATATTTAGCATTTGATTATTTTTGGTGGACCATCATATTTGACAACAACTCTATTAAATTTGGCGGACTAAGAATTTAAAAATCATACCCCTTCTCCATTGATAGGTTGGTTTTTAAAGACCCAGATTGACAACTCATAACTCAGGCTCCAAACTTCTTATTCCAATGCAATTTTTATATTTGGCCTAATTTTTTGCACTCCACTCATTGGTGAAGACAGTTTCAAATTTTAGTGCATGGATTTTTAAGAAATATATAGATTCTCAAAGAGGACACAACACAATTCTCATTTTGAGAACTTCAAAGCTACACAATTCTCATTTTGAAAACTTCAAAGCTACATAGCTTTTGCATAGGACCTCAGATTGAGGCCGTTTTTTTGCATGATTTTTTGTGTACTTCATAATGGTGTTTTTATTACATGTTACATTATACCAAAATTTTACTTTCAATATATGCTCATTTCTTGAGGATTTATAAAAGCATTGAAGTCCAAAAATCTTTAACTACACTAAACATAAAGTGCGAAATCATTTTTTAGGGTGTTACATCACATAAAATTTTCAACTTCTACTAGCAGAGCCTAATGTTGCTAAATACATTATAGGTAATGTTATCAGTTTCTGATTTTTGGTTGATCTCACCATCAAAATGATTCCATTAGTGGGCAAGAAACACAAAGCATTTTTATTACAACCATTAATCTCGTTTAACATCTGCATTTAGCTGTCGCTATTTACAATCATATATTAGTTTGTATATCTTCTTAAATATTTTGTACATTAAATGCCCATATATAAAGACAATTAACCTCAAATAAACATATATATATAAATATTTTATGTTATTTTTTATGTGCCAAATTTTATTTTCACACCATATTATCTCCTAAGATTCTCTAAAATAGTTGGTCATGTTATTTCAAATTATGTTGCACATTTATGTAAATTGACACCACAAAAAAATCTTGCAAATACTTGTTTACCTTGATTTCCCATGATTCAATTTGATATAACATCACTTTGATCCTTAATTTACCTTGTCATAGAAGTAAAAAATGAAAGGGTGCAAGAAAATTGTCCTCGTTGAAATCAAATGCAGCGTACATGGTACCATGCAAGGAGAAAGATTATTAACACAAGAGGATGAGAAAACAACCACATCCTCCTTGATGGATTCTTCACACCTACACTCTCTCTTTCCAATAACCCCTACCTCCTCCCAATTTATAGACACATGTACCTCAAATACAACATACAGTTCAACCCAACTCATTTTTCCAAATCTACCCTCCACATTTTTCTCAAAATTATTGCATCATTAGAAATACCTTTTGTTAAAAGTTGGATAGCCTTTCAAACATGTCAACTTGTTTAGTCTGCACAAAAATATATCTAGGAATTAAAACTGTTGGGAATAGGATGCCATTTAATTGCAATCCTAAACATTATTTCATGTATTGTAACACTCGTTGTGCAAACCCCAAAGGACAAAACAATCCACACATTTTTTTTTAAATAATACAAAGTACATATATAATGAACCATTAAACATAATTACATTACACAATAACATCATAAACATCGAGTCCTTTGGGGCACGTGAGGTCACATCGCATAAACAAACTCATAACGAAAGATTACAAATAAAGCTAAATAACTTAACTAGTCTTTACATCCATCATAGACATTAAAATAACCATTTACAAAGATAAAATCCATATATCCATAAGTATAAGTATAAATACATCACATGATACAAACCATAATAAATCTCATAAATCATGAATGGTCACAAGGGTGCATATACAATACATCATCTTTTAATACATTACATGTTCACAATACATGAGACACAATAAAACCTCCCATACATGTGGGATAAATACATAATACAAAGAATGTCTGCAATACAATATAGAAATATGGTACAAGCTCCATCTGAAGGATACTATGAAGAATGAACATTCATGGGGAACCCAACGAGTGCGGAGCACGTTCCACCCGACCATGTGGGTTTTAGAGAAACCCACTCCCCGTGCTCAGAGGTGACAAGGAAGTGACTGCGGCCAAGAATGCCACAAGACTAACTCCAATAAAGAATATCATAGTAACAAAACTCCAAAAGCAACAATAAAGATTACATAGATCTTAAATGACAACCAAGATCCAATCATAGTAAACACAAGACAATAAAACACATCATAGATAAATCAAAGGCAACAACCATAATCACTTGCCAAGTAAATCCAAGACAACAATCATAACACACTTCCAGAGGCAACCAAGAAAGCAAGGCATAAGGGCAACTAGTGGAGAGTGTCATCGCATAGCCTACATGGGTTATCCTGGCCCTTCCTCCAACATGAGGCGTCGGCCCCCATCTATGGTTATCCTGGCCCTTCCTCCTACTTGAGGCGTCGGCCCCATAGGGTAACTCATGCGGAGCCGTTAACCTCTCCTAAGGACGAGGTAACGACTTTTCCAACCATGGCCTTCTCAGTCTACCATTAGTCTGCGATAGCCCTAATGGATAGATGAGGTATCCAAGATTATCTTATTATGTTATTACTACCCATCCCCTTAAGTTCTATTATTAGGTTTTCACTTGTTAATCTAACTCTTATGTGGGTTATCTTGAGCCCTTCCTCCTTTTGAGGCATCGGCCCACACGAAGAGCCACTCTCCCTGGAGACCCCAAAATAATATAAAAAGCAAGGGTTGTACCATAAAGAGCAAGGCATTCAATCTCAACAGATGACATACGAGGCATTACCCATCTCGCTAAAAGGCACACAAACAGAGTTTCAACAAAATCTCGTACAACCCTTTTAAAAATAATGATACCAAATAACTTGCCACATCAAGAGCACTTGAAAAGAGAAACATCAATTAATAATGAAATCAAGCCTCTGGAAGCCTAAGGTACACGATATCCCTAAACGGGTTTCTAAACCAAACTGGGTTCCCACACCGAACAAGTCAAAACGATAACATAACAATAAGGAAAAATAACCAACTCAATCTAACAAGATTCTATAATGCAAGTAACATAACAATATCCACAATTTGATTTATTTCATTCACAATTATCCAATAAGATTTATTTTCCAATTCAATGAAATAATTTTGAAGACAACATTTTGATAATAATTCTGTTATGAATACTATTCGACTATTTCCATGAAAAAAATTACAGTCATATTCATAATTTATAATTATAAGAGAAATCAATGTCTTTATAAATAAAACATATATATATAAACATTTTGTTTATTTTTATTTTTTAATATATATATATATAACTAATTATTCTGGCCTCATCAATTATTTTTTTGGTAAAAAAATATATTCCAAAACAAAAAAAAACATATAATAATATAAATATATATATATATTAACATATATTAATATACATATATATATATATTATATATAAAAAAGAAATTAAATAAGCTCTTGTCATACGCGAACTGCGCACAGCAGTCCCTACGACTGTTGTATGCAGCAGTCCATAGGATTGCTGCGCACATCAGTCTATACGGACTACTGTGGGCAGCATAGTGCGGCCCATTGGGAAGAGGGGGAGGGTATGGCTAGCGCTGTCCCTTCCCTTCAAACTTAAACAAATTCTTTCTTTTTTTGTTTACTTTTTTTTATTGATCTTAAAAATATAACCCCCATCTAGCCGACGCACAGGTTTGGCCCCTATACCAAAAAAATACATTTCAAAAATAAATTTTAATATTTATATATTTATATATACATCATTGTATATATATATATATATATATATATATATATATATATATATATAAATTGACTTGTTATATGGGAAAATGGTGACTGAGGGTGGCAAGCGAATTCTTACAGAGGCAAGTGAAGATGGCAACCGAGCTTCCATAGAGGTGAAGGTGGCAGACGCTGCTGGGCAGTTAGGTGATGATTCAGATAGCTAGTGTAAAAACCCGGTCCATATTGATCATTTGACAATAGACCTGACACTAGAGGCCAAGACAGACATCGAAATGCTTTCAAAATTGGCTATCATCTATCACATTGTTGGCCCAAGATTCAAACGGGAGTCAATCAGGAAATGGTTAGCCGACAACTGGAGTAAGATGGAAATTGTGAAGTTCTTGCCAAAAGGTTTTTTGGTGGCAATTTTTAGGTCAGCAAAGGAAAAAAACAAGAATCTTATGGTGGATCTCTGGAGATTGGAAGGCCATCCAATCTACATGCAAAATTGGGTTCCGAATTTTGATCCTATTGTCCTTGAGCCCTATGACATACCAGTGTGGATCCATTTTTACAATCTACCACTAGAATATTGGGTAGAGGAATGTATTGACAAGTTAGGCAGATCTTTGGGCACCTTGATAAGTGTAGATGAAGATATAATCGAAGGGGATTCTTACCTATACCTCTGATTGTAGGTAGGTGCGATCAGTAAAATTCCAAAAGAAATCCTGATCTATGTTGATGGGGAACATAAGACGATTCAGGTTGAAATTGAAGAAGATAGAAGTTTTTGTCTTAGATGTGGTAGCAGATCACATCTGGAAGTGACCTATAATCAAAAGCCAAAATTCAAAAATGTGTGGAGACCTAAGCCTCCAAAAGTGATCCTAGAACAAAAGATGGCAAGGCCGAAACAGGCGACATCCCCGAATGTAGAGAGGTGGGCATTGGTGCCCTATCAGGAAATGTGTCGTCGACCTTCAAACCTGTGTTCCTCCTACCTTGCCGGTGAAAGATCGAAGGGTAGAAGCGGTGTTGGGTGAGCATTCATCAACTCAGGCGGACCCTGCTTTGGACTCAGACATGGTCGGTGGTCCTTTCTCTGAGGATGAAGCTTTGGATATAATTGATGAAAGGTGTATAACCCAATCTGTTGCTTGTTTCTCGGGCAGATTCAAGCGAGGTTGGGGGAGGAAATCTTTGAAACAGAAGCGGGCCGAGGTGGAAGAGGACTTGGGTTTGCCAAGTATAAAAAACTTCTTTGAAACCAAGGGAGCTAGGGCCTCCCTTGGGAAGCCATGAAGATCGTCACGTGGAATGTCAGGGGTCTATCGGCCCCTGACAAGCGATGCTTAGTTAAGCATCATTTAGATAGGTTAAATGCGGACTTAATATTGCTACAAGAAACAAAGATTAGTGAGGAAGAAGATCTCAAGTTTTTAAACTACTGCAAGAAGTGGTCGGGTGCTTTTACAAGTGCACTCGGCTCGGCTGGGGGGTTGTGTGTTCTTTGGTTGGCGGGGCATTTAGAGGTTGGCGTGGTTTCCAAAATTTCACACTAGATGCAATGTTGTGTCCACTCTCAGCTTTTGAGGCTCAATCTGTAGTTGTTCAATGTGTATGGGCCGGTTAGAACTGCGGAGAAGGCAATTGTTTGGGATCAAATTCAGACTAAGGCTACAAATCTTAACAACAATATGATAATTTTAGGAGGTGATTTCAACGCGATTCTTGAGTTAAAAGAAAAGAGTGGAGGTCTATCGAAGGAGTGCAAGTCGATGGTGGACTTCCAGGACTTTGTCTATGCACTCGGTGTGATAGACTGTCATCCCGGGAATGGCTTGTATACCTGGACAAACCGGCGTTTGGGATTCACAAACATTTCTGAGCGGCTTGACTATTTTTTAGTGGGGGAAGGATGGTTGAATGACTCTGTTTCCTGTTCATCCAACATTTTGCCCATCTCGGCCTCAGATCATTTTCTAGTGCAACTAGAACTTGGACCAAGCTTGAAACTATCAAAGGGCTACTTCAAATTCGAGCCAATGTGGTGGCGGGACCCCAAGCTTGTGGAAAATCTAGAAAATTGGTGGAAGGAAAGTGACACTTATGAAGGAACCGTCAGCTTTTGCTTTGTTCGCATAATTTCCTTTATTAAAGAAAAATTGAAACAGTGGAACTTTGACTCCTTTAAAAATATATTTGCTGAGAAAGAGGCAGTGGAATGCGAGCTGGAAGAGTTAAACGAGCATGCATTGAGTAAGGGGATGACTTCTAATGAATACTGCAAAGAAAAAGAGTTGTTGGCTAGGTATACAGAATTATTGGCAAGGGAAGAAAGTTACTGGAGGGATAAGGCACAGGAGGTGTGGCTGAAGGAAGGTGATTTGAACACTAAGTTTTTTCACAATTTGTCCAAGGCCAGGTGGGAGCACAACAAGATTGAGCGTATTCGTTGTCCAAATGATACAGTTGTTACTGACCAAGATAGCATTCAAGTAGAAGCGGTGAGATATTTTAAGGCCCTTCTAGCGGCAAAAGACCCAAATAGGAGGATTGGTAACTGGACAATTTTGGATTGTATACCATAGTGTATCGATTCAGATCAAAATAAGATGCTTGTTAGCCCCTTTTCACTTTTAGAAGTTAAGGCTGCACTATTTGATTTACACCCCAACAAAGGTCCAGGACCGGATGGTATGACGGCTAAATTTTTCCAAAACTGTTGGCACTTCATGGGCTAAGATTTGTTGAGATTGTTGGAAGACTTCCGAAAGAAGAAACATTTTATAAAGGACTTAAACAACACAGCTGTTGCCCTTATCCCTAAAAAGGAGGTGTGTGAATCCTTTGCTGACTTTCATCCAATTTCACTCTGCAACACGTTATACAAGATTGTGGCGAAGGCTTTGGCTAACAGATTGAAGGTAGTATTGGATAAGGTAATACCTCCATAGCAGAGTGGCTTTACGCCTGGCAGAGAGATCTTGGATAGCATCATTGCTTCCTCAGAAATGGTGCATACTATTGTATCAGAACGCATAAAAGGTATGCTGATAAAATTAGATATTAGTAAAGCCTATGATCGTGTTGATTGGCAATTTTTGTTAGTTATGTTGAAGAAGTTTGGGTTCTCAAATGATTGGCTGAAAATGATTGAAACATGCATTACAACCCCACGCTATTCAATATTGGTAAGTGGGTCTTTGTGTGGTTTCTTTGAGGCCACAAATGGATTGAGACAGGGGGACCCCTTGTCCCCCTTTTTCTTTGTAATAATGGCGGAAGTCCTGGGCAGACATATTTGCTACTTGAGGAACCGAAGACTATGGAAGGGCATAAAAATTGCTGCAAAGCTGGACCCCATGTCTCATTCCCAGTTTGCGAACGACACCATGTTGTTTGGCATATCTTCGATGGAAGAAGCAATGGTGATAAAAGGGGCTTTGGAGGAGTATGTCTCCTCTTCGGGACAAATTATCAACTTGGAGAAATCTCAAATTTTTTTCTTTAACACAAAATCGGTTGCTTGTAGAAGGATTGCAGGCCTCTTTGGCTTCTTTGTGGGTTGCTTGCTGTCAAAATATCTTGGCGCCCCTTTGTTTCAAGGCGTCTGCAGATCTGAACATTGGAAGGATGTCCTTAATGGGTGTCGCGGAAAAGTTGAGGCTTGGAAGAACAAGTGGTTCTCATTCGCTGGCAGAATACAAATGATTATATCGGTCTTGTCTGTTGTTCCAATCTTTGTCATGTCTTGCTTCAAAATGACCCACAAAATTACCTCGAACCTGAATGGTTTCCTAAGAAAATTCCTCTGGGATGGTGCGAAAGGTGACAGGAGAATTCCGTTGTTTTGTTGGGACACTGTTTGCAGCAGCAAAGGTTCTGGGGGCGCGGGGTTGCATCAGATGGCACTTCAAAACCGTGCCTTGGGTGCCAAACTTGGGTGGAAGCTATATGCTGAGCCATATAGACTATGGTGCAAGATATTGCAAATGAAATATCTTGACTACAATGACCCAGGTCGATTTTTGACCATCGCCAACTCTCCTGGGGGCTCACCCATATGGAACTTCATCTAGGACAGTCGCCCTCTCATTGTGAACCATTTGACGTGGAAAATTGGTGATGGTAGGAGTGCAAAATTTTGGCGTGACTCCTAGAACAGCCTTCTTCCCATAGAAAATGAATTCGGGAACTTGACTTGGTTGCTAGAAATAATAGCAAAACATAGGTGGAGAGTTTGTGACTATGTTCGTTCGGTGGATGGTGTCGGGGGTGCTTTGTTTGGCTGGGTGAACATTGGCACGCTTGGGTTACCTTCAGAGGTAAAGGATGCCTTGTACAATGTATTGTGCTCGAGAAAAATCTCTCTCGGAGGTGGCTGATGAGGTGATTTGGTGCGGCTCAAAATCTGGGTGGTATACTGTTAAACTAGGATACAAAATTCAATAGGCTCACTTTGTGGGAATGGCATGGCCTGATAAACTATGTTGGAAGAATGTGGTGCTCCCTAAGGTGGGCACCTTCCTATGGATAACCTTGCATGGTAGAATCCTAACGGGGGATAGGCTAAGGAAATACGGCTTCATTGGTCCTAATGTATGTGTAATGTGTTGCAAGAACGAAGAATCTGCTAATCACCTGCTCCTCCTTTGCTTGTTCGTGTCAAAATGTTGGGATTGGCTCCTAAAAGCGTTGGATTGGGCCACCCCACGTCATTCTAACCTCCTTCAATTTCTCCAAAGTTGGCCTATGTATAAGAGGAACAATGTCTAGGGGGCAACTTGGCTGGTGGCTCCCTCTATGATCACATGGCACATCTAGAAGGAATGGAACCGTCGTGTCTTCCAAAACATCAATCTCTCACTAGAAGAGGTTTTAAAGAAAATTGAATGCAGGATTGTAGAGGTACTCAACACTAAGGGTCGGGCTACCAAGGCCACATTTTTCTCATACTAGGATGTTAAACTTCAAAAGTGTTTGGGTTTGTTAAAACCTCCTGGACAACTCAATGTCTGCAGGTCCAAGCAAAGGCAGATTGCCAAGTGGTTGCCTCCAATGGCTAGTGTGCACAAACTCAATTTTGACGGCTCCTCGAAGGGGAACCCAGGCCAGTCTGGGGCTGGTTGTATAATTCATGACTGTACAAGGAATTGCCTATATGCTCTGTCACACCGCATCGGGTTTGCAACGAATAATGAGGCCGAGCTAGAAGCCTTGGCATGTGGTTTGCACCTATGCATTTCAAAAGGCATAAAAAGGGTTGAGGTTGAGGGTGACTCCATGGTATGCATCTCGGCAGTTATGAAGAAAAGCTCTATCAACTGGAAACTTGACCAATGGGTGGCTCAAATCACGGCTGCCTTGCAGAAATTTGAATATTTTTCAATTCGACATGTATATCGAGAAGCCAATACACTTGCAGACCGATAGGAAAATTTGGGTGTTGATTCGTGCAGTGATGAAATGATTTTTGATGCTTCGTCTTTACCTATCAATTTGAAAGAAATGCTAGTTGTTGAGATGGGGAATGCGACGTAACTAATTGAGGTGTGGTGTGTGTCTGGAAATAGTGTGGAGGGATGAACAATATTGGTGCAGTTGGTGGTTGATGTCCATGGACTGTGTTGTTGGTTTTGTCCTTTTGTATCATTGGTGTCATATGGCCTTGTATCACGGTGTTTTGTATGTTCAATTTTGGGAGCTACCCCCTATGGTAGTGCTTACCAAAAAAAAAAAACCATAAAATTGAAAACACGTTTATTTCAAATGAAGAAAAATATTTAAATTCATTTATCTCAAGGGGAATGATTTTCCAAAGACAAAATTACAAACACACTGGTCATTTTAAGAGACCTAATTAAATTTCTTTCATTTGTTTGCTACCCAGAAGATTTCTAAAACCCCATAAGATTTGTTTTCTTTTACAGAATAA
Source organism: Sequoia sempervirens (assembly GCA_007258455.2). Taxonomy (NCBI): domain Eukaryota; kingdom Viridiplantae; phylum Streptophyta; class Pinopsida; order Cupressales; family Cupressaceae; genus Sequoia; species Sequoia sempervirens. Next base: position 498,189 of record VDFB02039383.1, read on the forward strand.
AATTTTTATTTTTTTTACTGATTGAGAAATCAAAAGAAAAGAATGGAACTTGAAGTCCTACGTTTGCTAAAGTATTGATGAAGCTTTTCTTGATTCCAAACAACCTTTTCAAAGAGCTCCCCTTTCTTCCTTCAGAACTTCTCCACCAGATCTCCTTGCTAAATTCTCTAATCTAAAATTTTAATCCAGAAAAGCCTCTCTTCCAAAACAATGAAAAATAAATAAATTCTACAAAGAAACAAGAGAGGATCCAATTTCCATAACTCAATATTTTTTTTGAAGCTTCTGTCAATCTTCCCGTGAATGAAAATCTCTCAATTTTTCCTATTAAATAAAAAAATATCTTCCTCTTTTTCGAAAACTAAAAAAAAAATCAGAATTAAAAGAAGTTTTCTATTTCATTACCAACTTTTCAACCAAAAACTCAACATTCATTAGTCATTTTCTTCTTTTCTTTCTTTTCTTGATTTTTTTCTATACAAACAACACTTTTTGTTTTAATTTTGATTTTGCAATTTATACTTGCAATTCACACAATTTTAATTTATTTAATTATTTTATTCCATTAATTATCCTCAACATGCTATTTTTATTAAATTATCAAAATACCAATTTTGAATAATTTAATTTACACCTTTCAATTTATTTATCCTTAATAAATTACATGGCTTTTAATTTAAGACTTTTATACTTTAATACAACTATTCCAATAACTATTATTAACATTTATTATAATCATTTAATTATTTAAATGCCATCATACTACACACCAACGTAAAATAAATATCAAAAGTACACTCACACAAAAACACTATTATAAAATGCAAAAATGACAAAGGTCAACGACGCACAATAACACTAAACATAAGACGGGTTGACAAACTTGGGATGGGGTCACTTCCTTGTCATCTTTGTTTCAACTTCATGCCCGTTGGGTTAATTTGATGCTCACCCTGTCCTGTCAAAGCAGGTGGAATCGAGACTCTGTTCCTGCAATTCCTGCATACAAACAAGGTGTGTACAACATGTATATATATATAATCAAATACATCACATCATGAGAAGGAATCACAACATAGCAGGGCACTCGCAAATGAGTGGTGCTACACTGTTCCCTCACCAAAGCTATAATTACAATTACAACATCAAGAATAAAATAACATTGCTAAACTAACTGATCACATCATACCATCATAAAATGATTACTAATCCACTGCATCACAATATACTACTAAAATCAAATTAAACATCACCAAACCAAATGTAACCATAATGTCATATCATAATATCCATGTCATCAAATAAGGTAGCATAATCATCAAGCATTCTAAACTATCTAATCCACCAATCCAAACAATAACAGTAACTATCAAAGTCTCAAAGTATCAAGCAAAACCATAGAAAAGTAACAAGTCCAACAACAACATGAGGGGTATTACATCCTCCCACCCATGAATTCGGCTTACTCCTGGAAGCCAGTAAATAGGTAAGAATAGGATTCCCTGATATGGGAGGCATCCTCCCATGTTGTTGAAGTCTCATCATTGGGATCCCACTGGACCCGCACTTGCTCAATATCCCTGCCTCTGAGGGCGAGTCTCTTGTGTTGTAGCACGGCCACGGGCTCGAGAGCTAGCTTCCTGTCCTCGACCTGTAGAGCATTCCAATCAAGTATGTGAGTAACATCAGGAAAATATGGCCTAAGGACTAAAACATGAAAAACATCGTGAACTGCGACAGACTAGGTGGCAAGGCCAAGCGGTAGGCAACAGGACCAATTCTTTCTAACACCTCAAACGGCCCAACAAAGCAAGGTGCAAGCTTAGAACCCTCTCCATAATGAATAGGGCTCTTCCATGGACGAACTCGAAGAAACACTCGATCTCCAACTACAAACTGTCGATCAACTCTGTGTGCATCAGCATACTTTTTATGCCTGTCTTGAGCTACTACAAGATGCTCTCGGATGTGAGCTACCTGTTGCTCCATATCTCGAAGCATTTCGGGTCCAAGAAGAATCTTGTCCTCTAATCGATCCCAGCTCAAAGGGGTATGACAAGGACGACTGTACAAAGCATGAAATGGAGCCATGTCGATCGAACTATGATAACCATTGTTATAGGAAAACTCGACCAAGTGCAGATAATCTTCCCAACGTGATTGTTGGTCCATGACATACATGAAAAACATATCCTCAAGCACTTGATTGACTCTCTCAGTCTGACCATCAGTCTCAGGATGGTAGGTAGAACTAAAGTTCAATTGAGTCCCTAAGGACCGCTGCAAAGATGTCCATAACACGGAGGGGAATATCGGATCTCTGTCATAAATGATTCTTCGTGGTATCCCATGCAATCAAACAATGTCTTTCATGAACATCCTAGCCACCATAGAAGCAGCATAGGAAGATCGGATAGGAGAGAAATGGGCTACCTTGGTTAGCCTGTCAACAGTGACCTTGATAGCGTCATGCTGCTTGGAAGACATAGGCAAGCTGACAATGAAATCCATAGAGATAATGTCCCACTTCCACTCTGGAACAAGATGAGGCTACAATAAACCTGCCAGATGATGATGCTCAGCCTTAACCCTTTGACATTCTAGACATCTAGCTACAAAATCAGAGATATCACACTTCAATCCTGCCCAAAAATATAGTGAGCATAGATCATCATACATTTTCTTAACTCTAGGATGTGTCGAATAAGGTGCCCGATGGGCTTCAGTCAAGATTAGGGTGCAAAGAGCCTCTGCAGAAGGTACATACATTCGGCCTGCATAGCGCAAAACACCATCAGAATCCAATGAGTATCCAACAAATTTTCCCTCCAAAGTTCTACCCGACTCGATTTTAGACTTCACCTCTTGATACCAATTTTCCGAAGGAAGAGCTGCGAGGATCTGACTCCTCAAATCAACCTCAAGAGCCACTATAGAAATCTCATGTCTACGTCGGCTCAAAGCATCTGCCACCACATTCTCTTTTCCCTGGATATACTTCACATCAAAATTGTAATCGCACAAGAATTCCATCCACCTTCTCTGTCTTGCATTCAGGTTCGGCTGCGTGAAGATGTATTGCAGACTATAATGATCAGTATGCAACTTGAATCGATGCCCTAGAAGAAAGTGTCACCATCTTATCAAAGCGTGTACAACTACGGCCAATTCAAGGTCATGTGTGGGGTAGTTTAGTTCATGATCCTTAAGTTTACGTGATTCATATGCAATCACTCGCCCTTCTTGCATCAAAACAACCCCTAGGCCTTCCAAAGAAGCATTCGTACAAACTACAAAATCTCATGTTGGATCCGGTACTGCTAAGATTGGTGCACTAGTCAGCTTTTCCTTAAGAGTTTGGAATGCTAATTGACATTGATCGAACCAAAGAAATTTCTTTCCCTTCCTCTGGAGAGAGGTGATAGGATGTGCCATCCTTGAAAAGCCTTGGACGAACCACCGATAATAGCTTGCTAGTCCCATGAAACTATGAATTTTTGAGACATTTGTGTGTGCGGGCCAATCCACAATGGCCTGAATCTTTGTAGGATCAACTGAAATTCCCTCGCAAGAAATCACATGGCCCAAATATTGAACTTCAGTCTTATAGAAGTCACACTTTGCGAAGTTGGCAAACAATTGATTGTCCCTTAAGCATTGCAACACCTGTTTTAGATGTTCCTTGTGTTCTTCCATAGACCAGGAATAAATCATAATGTTGTCGAGAAACACAAGGACGAATCTATCCAAGTACGTTTGGAACACTCCATTCATTAAGCTCATGAAGACCGAAGGTGCATTTGTTAACCCGAACGACATCACAGTGAACTCGTAATGTCTGTATCAAGTTCAAAATGTTGTTTTATGAATATCTGCATCCGCAATCCATAACTGATGATACCCCAATTTGAGATCAATCTTAGAAAATACCTTCACCCTTTTTATCTGATCGAAAAGATCGTCAATTCTAGGCAAGGGATATCGGTTCTTCACCGTTACTTTGTTCAACTTCCTGTACTCAATACACAAGAGAAGAGAACCATCCTTCTTCTTTACGAATATCACAAGTGCTCCCCAAGGGGAAACACTTGGGCGAATAAACCCCTTAGCCAACAACTCCTCCAATTGTAGACGAAGTTCCTGAAGTTCCTGCGTTGTCATCTGATATGGCACTCAAGATATCGACTCAGCTCCAGGTATCAGATCAATCCTAAAATCTATATCTTGTTCTGGCGGCATACCAAGTATTTCACCTAGAAAAAACATCTAAAAACTCCGCAAGGAGAGGGTAATCATCCAATGACACCCCTCGACTATCCTTTGACTCAAGGTCACTCACCGTCACAACAAAAAGCTGACAACCCTGTTAGAAAAACCTTTTTAGCTGCATGGAAGAGATCATTCACAATGAAATGGGCTTTTGAATACCCATGATCTCCACCTCCTTTTCAGAATCATCAATGCATCGCAGTGCTTTACGATGACAGTTTATCATAGCACGATGTGCACTCAACCAATCCATACCCAAGACGACATCATATGAGCCAAGTGGTAGGATTCAGAGGTCCACTTTAGTTGTCAATGCCCCTATAACCATACTACAACCTTGTACAAGCTTCTCTACAACAACCTTTGACCCCGAGGCCAATTCAACCTACCATTTTACGCCTTGACTAGTTGCAACCAATCTACATCACTCAACTACTGAAGGAGATATAAAAGAATCAAATGCACCAGAATCAAAGAGTATAGAAATGCTAGTGTTATGCAACACACCTGATGTCTCAACGACAATGCTCTAGTGGTCTGCCTGTCGATTATCCACTGTCGCAAAGACATGATGAGCTCTCCCTGCGTTGCCCACTGTCGACTCTGACCCAGCTGGTCTCTGATTAAATCTTGAGGCGCTCTTTTGTGGACACAATCTAGCGATAATGAGTAGCACCCAGTACCTCTGCCAAATCCTCTACCCCCTGATGGAGCATTTGACTGCTAAAAGCTTCATTGACTTGGCGTTGGCTGAAAACTAGGTGCAGGCTGCTCAAAACACTCCTAACGAGCTTGGTTTCGGTTTCGATCCCTATGAAACTGAGAATTGCCACCCTGCTAAGAATGAGAGTTTTTATGCTTCGGCTGCTGTTGATGTTGCTGACCCCCTTTAGAGGGTGCATACCTGTTCCTAGAAGATCCTATGACTAACCTCTGTGAGTGCTAAAACCAGGTGTAGGCGCACTGCCAATCTATACTCCAATGTGACCACCCAAGGCCATGGTCAAATTCTCTTCTACCAAATGAGCCTTTTCAACCGCAATTTCCATCGTCTTCGGTTTGAAGACTCGCACGCCACCACTAATTCAGGCATTTAAGCCTCAAACAAAATGATGCACTAACATCCCTTCATCATGGTTGATCCCTGCATACTTCTTCAATTCATAGAATCGTCGCTCATACTATTCAACGGACATTGACATTTGCTTAAGGTCATGAAACTCATTTTCCCTTCATTGTCTCCAATGATCTAAAAGGAAGTGAGCCCTGAACCTGTCCAAAAATAACTCCCACGTGACCATGTTGATATCCAGATGTAACTTTTTCTCTTCCAGCCACCACCAAGTGGATGCGAAACCTCACAGATGCGTGACTGCGCATCGAGCTTTGGTATTGCTACCATAGGGGTGCATCACGAAGCATCGATCCAAATCAATTAACCATGTTTCCGCTTCCAAACCTCCTCCAGAACCATTGAATGTATGTGGGTGTGCTCTCATCAAATCTCTCATATGACCAGCTATCACTGCATCTTGATTTGTCGTTGTTTCCCTCCGCCTCGACGACCTTTCCCTTTCTCTCTCGACCCGCTGCTCCTCCTTTGGCCTAGGTCCCAACCGATCAAGAATCTCTCCCAGAAGGTGCTGCAACTGTCCATCTAAACCAAGTTGTTCCAAGTTTTGACCACCACCTAATGGATTGCTTTGAGGACTTTGTCGTTCCTCATGCTCTGAACCATGGGAACTAGGAGCTGATGGACTTTGCTGGTTTTCTCTACGACCAGCACCACGGCCTCTTCCTTGGCCACGTCCTCTACCTCGAGGCATATTTATGCGCAACAAGATAAAGGTACAATTGAGCTTAAGAGTCGAACACAAAGGTTGCCTAATGGACATAACTACCTAGAGACCCCAACGTTTGCAAACCTTGGCTCTGATACCAAGTTGTAACGCCCATCGTGCAAACCCCAAAGGACAAAACAATGCACACTTTTTAAAAAAAATAAATACAAAGTACACATATAATGAACCATTAAACATAATTACATTACACAATAACATCATAAACATCGAGTCCTTTGGGGCATGCGAGGTCACATCACATAAACAAACTCATAACAAAAGATTACAGATAAAGCTAAATAACTTAACTAATCTTTACATCCATCATAGACATTAAAATAACCATTTATAAAGATAACATCCATATATCCATAAGTATAAGTATAAATACATCACATGATACAAACCATAATAAATCTCATAAATCATGAATGGTCACAAGGGTGCATATATAATACATCATCTTTTAACACATTACATGTTCATAATACATGAGATACAATAAAACCTCCCATACATGTGGGATAAATACATAATACAAAGAATGTCTGCAATACAAGATAAAAATCTAGTACAAGCTCCATCTGAAGGATATTGTGAAGAATGAACGTTGATGGGGAACCCAACGGGTGCGGAGCACGTTCCACCCGACCATGTGGGTTTTAGAAAAACCCACCCCCCGTGCTCAGAGGTGACAAAGAAGTAACCGCAACCAAGAATTCCACAAGACTAACTCCAATAAAGAATATCATAGTAACAAAACTCCAAAAGCAACAATAAAGATTACATAGATCTTAAACGACAACAACCAAGATCCAATCATAGTAAACACAAGACCATAAAACACATCATAGATAAATCAAAGGCAACAACCATAATCACTTGCCAAGTAAATCCAAGACAACAATCATAACACACTTCCAGAGGCAACCAAGAAAGCAAGGCATTAGGGAAACTAGTGGAGAGTGTCATCGCATAGCCTACATGGGTTATCCTGGACCTTCCTCCAACATGAGGCATTGGCCCCCATCTATGGTTATCCTGGCCCTTCCTCCTACTTGAGGCGCCGACCCCATAGGGTAACTCATGCGGAGCCGTTAACCTCTCCTAACGACGAGGTAACGACTTTTCCAACCACGACCTTCTCAGTCTACCATTAGTCTGTGATAGCCCTAATGGATAGACGAGGTATCCAATATTATCTTATTATGTTATTACTACCCATCCCCCTAAGTTCTATTATTAGGTTTTCACTTGTTAATCTAACTCTTACGTGGGTTATCCTTAGCCCTTCCTCCTTTTGAGGTGCCGACCCCCACGAAGAGCCACTCTCCCTGGAGACCCCAAAATAATATCAAAAGAAAGGGTTGTACCACCAAAGAGCAAGGCATTCAATCTCAACAGATGACATACGAGGCATTACCCATCTCGCTAAAAGGCACACAAACAGAGTTTCAACAAAATCTCGTACAACCATTTTAAAAATAATGATACCAATTAACTTGCCACATCAAGAGCACTTGAAAAGAGAAACATCAATTAACAATGAAATCAAGCCTCTGGAAGCCTAAGGTACACGATATCCCTAAACGAGTTTCTAAACCAAACTGGGTTCCCACACCAAACAAGTCAAAACGATAACATAATGATAAGGAAAAATAACCAACTCAATCTAACAAGATTCTATAATGCAAGTAACATAACAATATCCACAATTTGATTTATTTCATTCGCAATTATCCAATAAGATTTATTTCCCAATTCAATGAAATAATTTTGAAGATAACATTTTGATAATAATTCTGTTCTGAATGGGGTTGAATTGGAAATTCATGTTTTCTACAATAGTTAAAAGACCAGTAGTGTTGGCTTGGATGGCGTCCGGGTCTGCAACTTCGGGGCCCGAGCTAGGGCGCCCGAGCCCTAGCTCGTGACTGATCTTTTTGTTCCTGCGCTGTCTGGGGGGGTCTTTTTGTGCTTTCGGGGGGGTTGTATCCTTTTTAAAGTTGCCTGGTTTGTTTCCTAGGGTGTGCGGCCAACATTTGCTTGGATCTGAAATTTTTTGTGCGCTCGAGGGTCTTTTTGTTGCCCTGTGTTGTGAATCTTTTTGTATTCTGCAGTGGTGCATGCCCGTGCATGCTTGGATCTAGTTGAAGTGGGTTGTGGTTATAGGGTGTGCGGGGTGTAGAAAGCACGCTATTGTTCTCTCTCTATGTGGTGTTCACTCTCCTTGCCTGGTGCGGGTGTGGGTGGGCTCGTGCGGTGGGGGTTTGTGCTGGGTGTAATCTGAGGGAGTGGTGTGGGTTTCCCCCAACCAATACCGTTTTGATTTTTTGCATACCCGTCTAGGGGTTGATGGCCTTTTTGAAGGGCGAGACATCTAGGGTGTCTCCTGACTTGGACTTTCGCGTAGCGATAGGATCCAACTCAAGGAATGAAGACTTTCGATAATAATTTATTTGCTCCGGATTTAGGGTTTGTTGGTGCAGGATCGTCTAATGGTGTGAGGCTCAAGAAGATTAACGAATGTCTCGAGCGTTGCCAGGAGAGGCCTAAATTGGCGTTCTTGCCTGAGATGATTGCTGAAGATATTGAATATTATATGAACCACTCATTATTTTGCAATTTTTTGGGGATGAGGGTTTCACTTCAATTTTTGGAATCTTGGGCCTAGAGGACTTGGGCGCTAGAGGGCGAAATGGAGATAATATTGTTGGCCAATAGTTACTTTATGGCAACCTTTAATTGCACGGTTGATCGCACTAGGGTATTTGAAGGTGGTCCTTATTTTCATAACCCGGTGGGGTTGTTTATTAGACCATGGCATGTTGGATTTATACCCTCGGAGGAGCTGCCAAATCGTGTCCTCGTGTGGGTTCATTTGCCTCGGTTTCTGGTGGAGTGTTGTCGGGAGGATGCTTTGCACCTAGTGGCTTCGCTGCTTGGAAAACCAATTGGGTCTTCATTGCAAATCTTGGGTAAAAAGGTAATGACTTTTGCTCGTATTTGTGTTGAAATTGATCTTAGTAAGCCTTTGCCCGATGCTGTGGATATGTGTGCGGGATCCTTCTCTTGGGTGCAACAATTGGATTATGAGACTCTTCCTTTCTATTGTCGTCTATGTCATGAATATGGTAATTTGCAGTGGAGATGCCCAAGATATAAGCCTGTGGAGTCTCAACCTGCACAACCTCCTCGCAACCCCCTGCAGCTGATAAGGGGAAGGGCCTTGCCTCTGGTGAAGTGGTTGGTGCAGATGGTTTTGTTAAGGTTAAGGCTCGTCACAGGAACTAGGGTCAGAAGAGGACCTTAAAGGAAATACAGGATGATGATACTTTTAACAGGTTTGAGGTATTGGATGATCTCAACCAGCAGGAAGTGAACCCTGGGTTGTTGAGTTTGGTTTAGGAGGTTGAGGGTTCAGCTTCGGTGGACAATATCTCTGGTGTCTCATTGGATCCTTCGAGTGGAGATAATTTGTAGATGGATACAGATCTATAGTTTATGGTCTCGAAGGTGTCGGATCTTTCGGCCGAGGCACCGAAATGTGGTGGGGATTCTTCCTCTCCTAGATGAAAGGTAAATCCAATTGCGGCTAAGGGCAACAAGCCCTCTCCTCAATTGGGCCTTTTACAAAGAGATCTTAAGAAGGGTGGGGTGGAGAAATATGCCAAACTTGGTAGAAAGAAGGACCTAGGAAAGATCAAGTTGATAGGAGATACTTTGGTGGAGTCGGTGTCAGTAAAGACTCTGGATTCTCATTTTTTGAACCCCCCGAAATGATTGTTCTATCATGGAATGTAAGGGGCTTGGACAACGGCCCTCAACAAAAAGCAGTTCATGATTTGGTTAGGAAACATGGTCCTGATATTCTTTTTTCTGCAAGAGACCAAGCTTTCAGTGGATAGGATGTTGAGTTTGGCTCCTAAGTTGTGGAGGAATGGGGAGTGTCAATGCATTGGTGCTCACGGGTCTTCTGGGGGCATAGCTTGTTTATGGAACCTGCGGAAGCTCTATCCTCTTTGGTGGGTGTCGTCTAATTCTGCTGTCTATGATTGCTTCTAGCTTTGAGACGGGGGAGATTCTACTCCTTTCTAATATCTATGCTCCTATTGATCTCTGAGGTAAGCAGTCTCTGTGGTCCCATATTAGGTTTGTCCGCAATTTGGCTCCTTTCCATCCATAGACTCTTGCTGGAGATTTTAATGTTATCATTGAATTGGCTGAAAAGCGTGGGGGTACTATGAGGCTGGAGCCCTCGACGTTGCTCCTGTGTGATAACATAGATGCTTTAAATTTAGTGGATATGAAGCCCAGTAATGGTAAGTTTACTTGGAACAATCACAAGATTGGGGATAATTGTATTGCTGAGAAATTGGATCGCTTCTTGGTGGTCAGTGGTCTTCTTGCTTTGAAATTTTGGATTGGAGAGGATCCAACCATTGGCCTATCAAGCTAGCTATTGAGTCACGTCATGTGCCTCATTCTCCTTCTTTCAGATTTCAGCTCATGTGGTTGCGGGACCAATTATTGTATGATTATGTGGCTGACTGGTGGAGAAGTGGTAGACCTGCTTTCAGTACAACAATGTACACCTTTGCTAAAATTCTTCAATATGTGAAATATCAGCTCAAGCAGTGGAATCTTCATTGCTTTGGGAATATCTTTCATGCTAAGGTGGCTGCTCAGGCTGAATTGGATGGTATCACGAGACTAATACGGGAGGGTGGGATGACCAAGGATTTGCTTCAGGAAGAGGCTCAGGCTTTGAAAGCTCAGGATGAGTGTGAGATGCGGGAGGAAATGTATTGGAAACAAAAGGCTAGGATAGAGTGGCTTCAGGAGGGGGAGAAAAACACTATTTTTTTCTTCAATTCAATGAATTCCAAGAGGCAAGGCAATTCTATTTCAGCTTTGGTGAATGATAGGGGTGAGCAGCTCTCCTCCTTTCCTGAAATCTCAGGCGAGGCAATGCATTATTTTTCCTCTCTTTTTTGGGAGAATTCGCAAGGGAGGTCTCCGGAAGAAGCCCAGGTTCTTTCCTGTATTCCCCCTTTGGTTTCTAGAGAAATGAATGAGCTTCTTATGAGTAATATCACGTTGGAGGAGCTAGAGGGGACTATTTTTCAGATGAAAAAAGGGAAAACTCCTGGTCCTGATGGATTCCCGGTTGAGTTTTTCCAAGAGTTTTGGGATATCATCAAGTTGGACCTTTTGGCAGTTCAAGAATCTTAGCAGAACAAGCAGATGCTCAGAGCGTTATTCTACCTTTTTAGCCCTCATTCCCAAGTGTGATGGGGCTGATAGGTTAAGTCAATTCCGTCCGATTTCTCTCTGCAATGTCATTTATAAAATTATCTCTAAGTTAATTGCTGACAGATTAAAAAAGGGGCTTAAGGAGTTGATTTCTGAGGAGCAGAGTGGTTTTGTGGCGAGAAGGCAAATTCTGGATGGGATTGTTATTGCAACAGAGACCATTCATTCTATGGCCAGCTCCAAAGAAAAGGGGATGTTCATTAAGTTGGATATGGTTAAGGCTTGTGACAGGGTCAGATGGTCTTTCCTTTGAAAGATTCTCAGTGTTTTTGGTTTCGAGGAAGATTGGATTCATTGGGTTATGAGCTGCATTACTTCAATTTCTTTCTTTGTGATTATTAATGGAGAGCACTCTGAGTTATTTGCGGCATCTAGGGGGCTTCGTCAAGGGGATCCCCTCTCTCTGTATTTGTTTCTTCTATTTGCTGAAGGTTTGGGGAGATTGATTAGGAGAAATGTGGAGGGTGGTCTAATCCAGGGTTGGAGGTGGGGTGGTGACTTGCCTCCACAGTCGGACCTATAGTTTGTGGATGATATTGCTCTGATGGGAAAGGCTACAATGGGAGAAGCTACTAATATTCGTAGGGCATTGGATGTTTACTTGATTGCCTCAGGGCAAGTAATTAATGAAGATAAATCATCCATCTTCTTTTTTAATACTTCGGGGCCCATTCAATAGCAGATTGCTCAGACCTTGAGATTTCAGATTGAGAATCTTCCTTTG
>VDFB02039384.1:0-81841 GCA_007258455.2 Sequoia sempervirens
GGCTTATCAAACCTTACCAATGCAAACAACACTTCAAAAATACCATGAAAAAACTCAAACAACCATTACATGGAAGGTTCCTTCAACATTTCATCAAAACCCTTCTTTAACACCCCATTTACACAAGGAAAACAATGCAATTATGCCCTAGGGCATCACCCAATTTCAAACAACTTACTTCCTCTGCCTTCAGGACTATGTGGAAACCTAACCTATCATATGACAAGTTATTCCACTGAGATATAGGTCATGAAATTAGCTAGAATGAATAGGACATCATTTAGACTTCAATCAAACCCTTGACTAGCCTTTAATAGGCTGTTTCAGAAAAATAAAGAAATGTCCCTCAAATCTAAATGTTAGACTCTCAAACTAGATGCAAATGAGAGTTAAAACATGCTTCTACAGGATACAATGAATTTTAAAGCAATTGAAAATAGTATAGGTCCGTATAGTGCTTGAAAAGTTCAAAAAAAAAAAGAAATAGCAGAAATAATGTTGTATTTTGATTGGAAATCTTCCTTACATCATTCAACAACCCATCTTCAAGCCTTTTGGAGGCTTTTATACATATTTCCTTCAAATTCCAACCACCAATTCCTATAACTAACTTTTAAACTTCTATGTCCCTCCAACTTCCTAAAAGTTGCATTTTTTGCAATTTTTGCTTGTGGCAACATTTACATTTTTTGCAACTTTTTACATTTTAACTCAAATGACTCAAAAACCACCCAATTACATAGAAAATGGTCACAGTATACCTTATTTAATATAGATAGACTCAAATTACTCCAAACTCCCTAGACTTACCTAATGACCCACCTATCAAACCTTCAAATGATCAAATTTGAAAATAAGGGCTTAGGTGCCCCTGCACCACAACGTATGCCTCATAGAAATGGGGTCTCACGGTGATGTACATAACCATAAGAGCCCATTTCTATGAGTAATATGCTGCCCCTACCTTCTTAAGCCTACCGCATTGTACTCATGGCATGCCCCTGCACCACCTTTGTCTATGCTAGAAATACTCTTGTACAGGATGATTGTGAGTATTATTTATGAAGCCTTAAATGACATATATTTCATTTATTTGAATGGATAAATTTTTTAGGAACTAATATTAGTCTCATTACCATGCTACAGGTAAAATTATCCTCCATTCCGAAGAAACAAAGAAGGAATAAACTAACAGACAAAGAGTATGAAACCTTCAAAGAAAAGGAGAGAGAACGGGTGGTGACATATCGTGAAAAGAAGAAATTGGATACGATTGACAAAAAATAAGCCAATTTAAGAGGAATCTCAACCTTCAAAAAGACAACAGGCATTGGCAACACAAAGGGCATGAATGCAAAAGAGTCATGGTAGGAAAGATTTGGATACCGTAGTTGGAGACACTCCATCTACCGCAAGTGAATACGAAGGGAAACCATTAAGCTCTAGCGAATATGGATGGACACCATCTACCGTAAGTGAATATGGAGGGAAATCATCTACCACAAGTGAATATGGTTGGACATCATCCACCTCGTCTCAATTTGAGAGTACATCATCACTCGGATTTGAAAAAGAAGGTATGCCATCATCCCCCCGTGAACCTCAAGGTATGTCTTCTACTCCACCCTCGATCGAAGGTACACAATCTAGCCAACCTCAATTAAATATTGATGAAATTCATAATATTGAGATGTATGTACCTAGGATAACACCACCTAGATTTTTGCGTAGAAATCCAAAGTATTTGATTAATATTCATGAGGATATTTTGCAGCACATGGAAGGTAAGATTTCAGCATGCACTTGTAGAAGATATGCTGATAAGATTTGGAAATTCTCCTTTGAAAGGCTAAATGAGACCACAAGATGTCAAATATTTGTTGAAATAATGGGGACAAGGCTGTCATGGACTCAGTTTAGGAACATTCAGATAAATGGTGAAGCCATATTTAAGTGTGGGGTAGGATACCTCCAAGACCGTAAATAGCAGGCACATGTTCCACAGTGAGGCGTGAGAGAATCGACAGAGCTTGCATCAGGCTAGAAGTGGTTGGACAGTGAAGTGGTTCCAAGGGTGGCCAAGGGTGTGAGAACCAATTCAAATGAATTATGGGAATTCTTGGGAGACTACAAAAAGATAAAAAAGTTGTTGAAGCATTAAGAACACTAGCGAGAAGAGCATTGGAAGAATAACACAAGACCATCTCTGAATCAAAGGGATGTGGTAAGAAGGAGAATCGATAGTCAGAATTGTGAGCCACATCCAAAGAATTTTTTGGATACGACTCAAACCCAATTTTTTCATAAATTTCAAAGGATTATCCTCAAATTAGTATTTGTCAAATTTTTTTTGACATGCTTAAACAACTTTTATATCAAGGTCATCCACACATGCACTACTTGTGTTGTGGAGCTACATATTGAATTCTCTAACCATTATGATGTTTATCGTTCTATGTGTTTAGATTGCATAACGATGTTTTACAGAATTGTGGCATAGAAACCTGGAAACCTTCAAAGAGTTCTTATCAAAGTTTTATGTGAAATAGAGGATGGCCAAATATTCTAGAGACAACATGCTTGGATGGTTCATGTGACATTGTGATGAGAAACTGCGGCATAATATACATCATGTCAACATATGGAAAGCAGGATGAGGTGGGACAAAAACTAATAGAGTTTGGAAAGTATAAAACAATGGAATATGCGCACAAAGATGGTCTCAAGAAAAAGGTGCGGTTGTTTATTCATAAGATTTCACTATATCAATTTATGTCTATGTTTAGGTGACAATATAGTGTGAGTATACAAGGAACACCCATAGAGCACGATGATTGGACATGCAATTCAAAATATACGAGGGACAACTTTCTAGTTGGGCTTATAGTATCGTGTGGTTAAATTTGTAAAAAACTAGAAACTCCAATAGCCTGGCGTGAGGAATGCGATCCACATTATTACAACTCCACACAAGTTTTGATATTTGTGCACATAGCATTCATTCATGCAAATGATAGTACAAAGGACCAAAGGTAGGTATTGAGGGAGTATCACTTTTATATTAGTGATGATCACACACATTCTCCAAAGTTCGTGCAAGGTTGCTTCCAGATGTTCTACAATGATTTGGCTCAAAGGGGCATAACATACGGTCGGCATATAATATGGTCAGATAACTATACAACACAGTTCAAGAACTCATGCATGTTCTACTGGTCAAACAAGATGCATATCATTATAGGTGTTCAACATATGTAGAACTTTTTTGAGGTCGGGCATAGAAAGGGGGAGCGTGATGGTGTAGGAGCATGAGTAAAAAGAGAATTAGCATGAGAAGAGTTAAAGTATAAAGACAATGAGAATTTGACAGATGTAAGATCAATCATCGAGTGGTGTAATGCTTTGATGGGTCCAGGTAATGAAGGTACATCTTCAATTCATAGATTTTTTTGGTTGATGGATGATACTAACATTGCACCATATGAGGATTGTTGTACACTAAAAAGATTGAGTGAGTTACACTCTTTCCTTAGCTCAAATGCAGGTTCATGGAGTATCAATACATAGAAGATGGCATGCTTTTGTTCTTCATGTACAATGCAAGCCTAGAATAATTGTGAGTCAGGGGAGTGGGTTGACAAATGGTTGACAAGTTATCTTATCCCACTTCACACGTATTTCCCTCCAACAACATTGGAACTAACATAGATGGAATCATTGATCGACTTTGACCACGTATCAGATCTAGTTCAACCAGGTAATATATCTACTTGCTTAGTTTATGAAATTCCATTTTGATGATCTTACTTTGTAGTGTATTCGTAATGTTGACTAATTTCAAGAGATTTGTTACACATATCAATGCAAGGCATGTTTATGCAGTTATTGTAGATGAAGACAATGAAGATGAAACAAACTATTACTTGTGTCATTGTGTTGAGGCCAAAAGGCTGGAGGCCCCAATTATAGATGGAGAAAACATGTGAATACCCTACATGTTCAATTGTTGTTACTAGAGCGTGGCTTAGAAGGTACCTGAGAAGAGTGTTAAACATTGGTTGTATCAATACTTTTACACACATCGTAAGATTCTTCATTATTTGAACCTTGTCGTGGCATCCAATGTTCATTTGACCAAATATGGGGGTATATCTTCGAACAAGACCTTGTGGAAGGTCCATGAGTTTGACCATGAGGCAATAATTGACACAATAAAGAGTAGAAACCAAAGGCGGTTCATTGGATTAATTTGTAGAGGTATGCACATTGGTTGCTTATTAATTTATACTTGTATCCACATTAATTTGTTTGATGCCAATGCTATCATCTTCTTTTACTTTTTCCTATTTGTAAGTAACCACAAAAATTTATTGGTGTCCCCTTGCAAAATAAAGGTTATGAGCCATCCAAGAGAATCTGTGAGGCGGAAAGCAATTCAAGCATCCTTATTTTGATGATCTTGAAAAAATCCTCAATTATGATTTTTAAACCATTACAAAAGTGTGTCGCGAATCTTGGTGGGAAGTAATTTCAAGTTATTCATTTGAATTTAACCTTATCATGAGAACCTATGATGTAGACATTATAAGAGCATCTTGAATTTCACGATATTCTATTCATGAGAGGTGTTGTGCGCAATAGGTATCTTAGAAACTCCCAATGAAGATGTATGACTAGGAGTGACTAAGTTGAAAGACTGGCATGCCTATCTATAAGTGTATTCCATCTATTTTCATTTCATTTCCATTTTGGATTCTCTTTCTTTTTATTCTTTTACTTTGTGTATTTCTAAGTAAACTACTAAAAATTGATTGGTCTCTCGTTGTAGAAAACGCTGGTTTATGAGCCATCAAAGAGAATCTCATCCAAAAAAGTAATGCAACATCCTTATTTTGATGATCTTGAAAAATCTCAATCATGATTTGAAGCCATTATAAAGGAGTGTGTGAAGCTTAGCGAGGGAATCTCAAGTTACTCATTTGAAGTTAACCTCATAATGAGCACCTATGATGTAGACATTATATGAGAATCTCAAATGTATGAGTGAAATTGTAAAAGATATGTGAGAATGGAGTACCTAAGGCATTGTAATGAGATTTACTTGTAATGATATTTACTCAAATATTGAAATTTGGTGCAAGGGCACCAAGGTTATTGAGCAAATTTGGTTCATGGAAGTCTTAAGTTAGTTTTGTGTTTTGAGTTTTTTCAATTGAATAAGGTCATCTTAGACCAATTTATAATGTAATAAGTCATGTTAGTTGGTTTTGGGGTCATTTTGGAGTTCATGTTTGGTGTAGGAGCACCTTGTTCTCTAAATGCCTTCAATAGGAAAATTTGCAAAATTTGAATTTTCAAATATAAACAATGTGAAAAAGGTCATGTGAAGGTCATATGTAATGTATTCAAAGTATCAAACAGGTCATTAGGTGAATGGAGAAGTGATTTGGTGTAAAAATGCAAAACTTGCATTAGTTGCACAATTGCAAAGTTATAGAAGATGAAGAGTCCTCTTGTTAGAAAGGGTAGTTATTCGATGGAAGATGTAGGGGAAGAATTCATAACTAATTGGAATAGCCATGTAAAGCATTGTAAAGGTGTGGAAAAAAGCAAAACTTGTATTCTTGAAGAAATTAGTAAATAAAGGACCCTATTTTTTGTATTTGCAACACTTTTCCTTTTTTGTTTCAAGCTTGTGCGGATTGTAAAACACCTTATAGTTTGATTGTTGGTTATTTTTATTCAGAGCAAGGAGTTAGGTTACTTTTGAAAGTGTTTTGAAGTCTTTTAACTCAGATTTGAGGAAATAAGAACAATTTTATCATAACTAGTTTGTAACCCTCAATAAGGGTTTTGAGAGTCCATTAAGTAATAAGATTGCCATTCCACCGATATAGGGTTAATTAGGTTGGTGGAATGGATTGAAATTAGGTATTTTTCAATTTGAATATGTGTGTAGATTCAGGGGAAGACAGGAATGTGAAGTTTTGTTGCTGCTCTAGATAAATTTCTGAGTTTTCACAAAAGAAATGGTCCCTACAGACTAGGGTTTGGAGAAATGACAGTTGTAGAGGGTTGATAGTAGTTTTATTACTATATGTAGACATATTCCAATATGTCTAAGGAATTTACAAGTTTGTATGAGGTTTGGTAAGTGGGTTTTTAATAAACCTTAGTTTTCTTGAGCCTAATAGGGCATTTGATGAGGGTTTTGTTGTTTGATGTTATATTGAAACTATTAAACTATAGAAGTGGAAGATTTGAAGGTTCTGAGACTTGATACACTGGTGCACAAGATTATTTTATGGTTTGGAGTTGATTTCTTGATAGTTGCTTCACCAAATTGACCTAATTTGAGGCACTTTCTAGCGGATAGTTTATTGTTCTTAGAAACTTTCCAAAATAACATCTTCAAAGCTTTTGTTATATATTAGTAGATCAAAATCGGTTTCTAAATATGTATTGGGTCTATGGAAACACAAAGAGATTGAAAAATAATCACCTATTTTAGGGGTTTGGTGACCTACTAGAGATATGGTGGTTTGATTGCTAAAAATAGTGAATCTGATAAAATAGTGAAAATAATGGTTGTTAATGTTTGGAAATTGTCTTATTGATGTTGTTATAGATGTCTCTATGTTTGGATAAGGTTTAGAAAGAAAATTTGTTGAATTTTTTGATTTTGGGCAAGGTTAACTCTATGTGTAAAATGGTGTTTGGTTTGCAAGATTCAAAGGATATGATACATCAATGTCATGAAGGTGAGTTACTGGTTTGTTTCTAACAAAATGTGATTGTTCAAAGGTGTTACAAGGTCTAGTAACAGGTTTGAAGCCAAAAAGGATGAGTGGTGGTCTTTTTCCCTTAATGAAACAAGTTGAAACTTGGTGAGTGGTAGATGGTTTGGTTGGTTTAGTGTTTTTGATGGTGATTTTGATCAAACCCTCATAAGACTCTTTTGGATCAGCTTTCACAAAGCAAGCAAACTAAACTATCCACAAGGCCAATTAAGCCAAATTAACAAAGAAACCCCCCTTTATTCTTCCTATCACATGCAAACCACCATTGTGCAACATTAACTAGTCTGCCAAACCACCAATACCTCCACTTTTAGGGTGTGATAAGCCCTCTAGCATAACAAACCCCAAAACCCTCTTCTTTCACAAGTTAGCCAAGGGTTTATTGAAAACCCATACTCCAAACCTTCCCATAGCCAAAAAAATATTGAAACACCTTCAAAAATATCTACACAAGCCTAAAATTTCAAGAGATATTGCTGTCCCCCAAAAACTTCTTCAAACCCTAGCACTAAACCACCATTTTCCACTAAAAATTCATCATTTGACATCTAGCGAATCACCTAAAAACCCTCTATTTTCCTCCCTTGCACACATGTTTTATAACCCTAACTATGACTTTCCATTGAGTTACAAAAGCATATAGTGGGTGGAAGGCTTAATATGATATTTTAATGCACTCAAAACCCTAAAAATAGGGTATACAGACCGACCCTCAGTAATTGGATTCTAAAATGCACAAAATAACTTGAAACCCAACCAAACCAAAACTAAAATGGAGTTAAGTCTTCTTCCCATTGAATTCCATTCAAAAGAAAGCACAATCACTCTGTACGAAACCGTACAATTCAAGGAAACATTAGATTTCTGGTAAAAATACAAAAAAATGCAAGGAAACAATGAATTTTATAAATCTTCTTCTAAGTATATGGTACACTTATGCTAGGAATTGTAAATTTATGCTAGGCATGGTCCTGTTTTGCACCCAAGCACACAAAATTGCTCCGAGCTATGTTTAACCAGATCGATCTCTTAAGAGTCCAAAGTGCAAAATGACTGCAAACTTCAACATGTTGTTACTCAAATACCGTGATTCTTAGAAATTTTTTGTATGATCCTATGGGATCATGTTGAGACCCTCTATAATAACCTCTTTCAGTTTTCTCTATCTTGGAGGCATTTTCCCGTGGTGGAAAATTTTTACTTGGGAAAAACGTTGTCAAATGCAAGTAGTTGAAAGTTGCAAAGTGGTGCAACTTTTTTTCTGCAACTCGTGTGACCAAATGGACTGTTCTAACGCATCTGAATAGGTATGTTTACTCTAGATATGGTCCTCTTTCACACCAAAACACATGGAATCACTCCGAGCTACGTTCAACATGATCGATCCCTTAAAATTCCTAGAAGTGCACAAAATGACTCTGAACTTCAGCATGTTGTTACTTAGATCTTTGTGATGCTTAGAAAATTCTCGTATGATCCTATGAATTTCATGTTGGGCCCCTCTACAATAACCTCTCTCAATTTTCACTTCTATTAGAGCATTTTTTCCACTTGGTGTTTTCGCGGAAAAGTTATTAAAATGCAAGTAGTTGAAGAAAGTTGCAAAGTGGTCGCAACATTCATTTTTCAACTCGTGTGACCAAAGAATATTTCGAATGCATCACAAATAGGTATTTGCACAGCGCAGGCATGGTCCTCTTTCACACCTAGCATAGAATCACGAGCTACATTCAATCGGTCGATCCTTAAGAGAACAAAGTGCAAAATAGTTGCAAACTTTAGCATGTTGTTACTCGAGGTCGTGATCTTAGAAACTTCTCATTTGATCTATAGGATTTTTGAGCCCTCTATATCCGCCTCTCTGCGGTTTTCTATGTAGGAATTTCCGTGGTGGAAAATTTTCACTTAGGAAAAGGATTGTCCAAAATGCAATTGGTTGAGGATTACAAAGTGGTGAAATTTTCATTTTTGCAGCTCTATGACCAAAAAACTATTCCAATGCATTGAATAGATATTTTTACACTAAGAATGGTCCTTTTTGACACCCAAAAAGTAATGAAGTCACTTTGAGCTATGTTCTTTAGATCAATCATAAAAGAATTCCAAAATTACAAAATGGTTGCAGAAACTTCGTGTTTATTTTCAGGGAATCACTTTGTGATGCTTAGAACTTCTCATCTAATCTTAACCATGGTCGTGTTGGACCCTCTGCAATGAGATTCTCTGGTTTTCACTATCTCGGAGGCATTTTTCAGGTGGTGGCCCGGGTACTCACTTGGGGAAAAAGTTGTCAAATGCAAGTAGTTGAAAGTTGAAAAGTGGTGCAACTTTTGTTCTGCAACTCGTGTTACCAAATAGAATATTCCAATGCATCTGAATAGGTATGATTACGTTAGGAATCGTTAATATTTTGCACCAAAACATGTGGAATCACTCTGAGCTATGTTCAACCAGATTGATCCTTAAGAGTCCAAAGTGCAAAATGACTGCAAACTTTAGCTTGTTGTTACTCAGATACCGTGATGCTTAGAAATTTCTCGTCTAATCCTATGAGATTGCATTGGGCCTCTACAATAGCTTTCTCTAGGTTTTTGTCTTGAATTGTTTTTAGGTGGTGGAGAGGTGCTGTGATGGAAAGGTGTCAAATGCAAGCGGTGCAAAGTTGCAAAGTGTTTTTAACTGGATTACGCGCTCATGTGACCAAACAGTCTGTTCCAAAATGTATGAATAGGTATTCTTACACTAGGCATGGTCCTCTTTCACACCCAAACACACATAATCACTCTGAGCTATGTTCAACCAAATCAATCCCTTAAGAGTCCAAAGTGCAAAATGGGTGCAAACTTTAGCATGTTGTTACTCAGATATTGTGACACTTAGAAACTTCTTGTCTAATCCTATAGGATTGCGTTGGGCCTCTCCACAATAACCACTCTCAATTTTTGCTATCTCAGAGGCATTTTCTTGTGGTGGCGAATTTTCACTTGGGGAAAGTTGTCAAATGCAAGTAGTTGAAAGTTGCAAAGTGGTGCAACTTTCGTTCTGCAACTCGTGTGACCAAAAAAATTGTTCCTATTAGATATTTTGGTTGTGTTGCTAATATGCGGTTGTAATTGATGTCACCACTATTAGAATTTGGTGTATTAGTGACTGTATATGTCAAGGATATTGAGAAAATTGTAAAAGAAAGTGTTCTAGGTTCCCAGTGGAATTGTGTAGGTCATGAAGGCGTCTTGTTATCTATGTTGAAGATTAGCTAGTGTGGATTAAAGGGTTTATTTTTGAGTGTATCTAGATCATATACCAGAAGTTTCAGAGGTTCGCATGAATTTTTGATTGTATTGTGGTCTGACAGTGTTTTTGTGGTCTCTGTCAGTGTTCCTAAATGAAGATTGTGTATTTTGTTAATCTCAATTGTTGCAGATGTTTCTCTATTGTTACTTGGTGTTCTCAGATGTCTCTAGATCATTCTCTATCTTTGTGTTACATCCACATTATTTTGAGAGCTTGTGGTTGAAGATCTTTTCTTGCGCATGTTCAGTTTTTTATGTTCCTAGCCGACATGTTGGTGGTAGCGTGTTGTGGATCTTCGTGGTGAAATTAATTAAAGTATTTTCATGTTGGAGATGTTAATTTGGGTGTCCACTATGTTGTGGCCAACCTTGGTGGATACGCATTAAAAATTTATTTGTAAAATTGGGCCAACATTGCAAACAGGTTTTATTTTCCAGGCCAACCAAGTTGTGATGAAATCTCATGTAGCAGATATATAAGAGTGATTTTTTCATTGGTGTGTGGTGTGGAAAAATGCTCGGTGTGCTCCTATGTGTGAATATCTTTCGATTGCATAGTAGAGTGTGAAGAATATTTAGCAAAGTGTGAAAAAGGTTTTATGAGCTTAATTGGAACTGTAATCTGGCTTGTGTAGAAGCTATTTTATCATTTTGTACCCTTTGGATTTTAATCCTATTATGTATTGTCGGGAAATAAGCCCCTTTTGTATTTAAGCAGTGAGCTCTAGGTAGTGTTCCTGAATGCATGTGCATTCCCCTTATTATTTCTCATTATACTTTTAATAGAGTATAATCTTGTGGACTAACATCCACCATGGTTTTTCCCTTAACAGGGTTTCCACATAAAAAATCTTGGTGTTCTATGTCTCTCTGATGTGTTAAATTATTTGTGGTTAATTTATTATTCATCAGATCTAATATTAAGTTAAGTTAGAAAAGTTTACGTTTCTGTCACAACTAATTCACCCCCCCCTCTTAGTTGTGTGTCCTTGTTTTTCCAACAATTGGTATCAGAGCAGGTTCCTCTAAAGAAGTCTAAGAGCTTGAGGTGATCCGAGATGGAAACATTCAAGAAGGATAGTCTGAGATTTGATGGAACCAAATACTCACTGTGGAAAGTTAGGATGCAATGTCATCTAAGATGTATTGGTGAAGCTTTCTGGAAGATTACAAAAGATCCATATGTTATTCCTCAGAATGGTCCCTCCACTGTTGATGAGACCAAAGATGCTAAAAATAATATTAGGGATATTGAAGCCTTGGTGAGTGCTCTGAAAGATTTAGAGATGGCTAATGTGATAGGATTGCAGACAACTCATGAGATTTGGACGAAGCTAGAAACTTTGTATGAAGGAGATGCTCAGGTGAAGATGGCTAAGCTACAAAGCTTGAAAGGAAAGTATGAGGATTTGAAGATGGGTGAAGATGAAAATATCACTTCTTTTATGCAGAGAGTAGATGAGATAGTGATGGGTATAAGATGTTTCAGTGGTATTGTGGATGAGGTTGAAATTGTGGCTAAGATATTCAAATCCTTGCCTCCCTCCTACAAAGTGAAAGCTCATGTTATTGAAGAGATTAAATTAGTGACAAAGATAACAAGAGACACGTTGGTTGCAAAGCTTCCTGCCTTTGAAATAAGTGAATTTGGTGAATCTGCACTGAAGACTGAATATGCATTCAAGGCTATTGTATCCGAAAGTAACAGGAAAAAATATAGTCTAGGAGAGAGCTCCAAAAAGATATCCAAGTATGATGAAGAACTGAAACAAATTAAAGATAAGGAAAGAGAAGTAGAAGAATTGGAAGCACTGATTGCAAAACAAGAAGGTAGAGGAAAAGGTAAGTATGAATATGTATTTCCTATTAAATGTTTCTCTTGTAGTACAATAGGTCATTTTGCATCAAGGTGTCCTAAAAGAGTTCCTAGATCTAAGCCTAAAAATTCTAGATTCCAAAAGAGATGTTACTTTGTTGAAGAAGTAGTGACTGATGATGAGTCTGATAAAGATAATGGAAATGGAGATGAATGGGTTTTCATTGCTAACATTGAAGATAATCATGTGGCTATTGAATCTACTAAAGATGAAAAGGATCTTGCAGCCCGAGTTGAAGAAAAGGATGATTGGGTCATTGATAGTGGATGCTCACATCATATGACAGGTGATAAAAGCAAATTTGTGAGTCTAGAGAAGTATGACGGTGGGGTTGTAAGATTTGGAGATAACAATGCTGGTGTGATTCATGGCAAAGGATCTATTTGTCTTGGTGGTAAGGATAACATTGACGATGTCCTTGATGTTGAAGGCTTGAAACAAAACTTGTTGAGTTTTGGATAGATGGTGCACAAGGGATATGATCTTTAGTTCAAAAATGGAAGATGCAAGATACGCAAAAGTTCTGGGAATATGATTGCTACAAGTAAACAAACAAAATGTAATATCTTTCACCTGACTACTGATAGTGGGAATTGTTTAATTGCTCAAGTAGATGAAAGCTAGTTGTGGCATAGGAGGTTGTGTCATGTAAATTTTGACAACATTGTCAAGATAAGTTCCACTCAAGCAGTAAGAGATCTACCTAAGTTAGTGAAGCATGCTAACATAATCTGCAAGGAATGTCGGATGGGTAAAAAAGCTAGAGTTTCTTTCCGGAGAAAATAGTTTCATTCAAATAATCTGCTCGAGCTACTACATATTGACCTTTGTGGTCCCTCCAGAGTTAGAAATATTCATGGAGAAAGGTACTTTATGTTGATTATTGATGATTACTCTAGAATGATATGGGTTTCTTTCCTAAGAGAAAAATGTGAAGCATTGGAAAAGTTCAAAAGTTTTAAGGCTATGGAAGAGAATGATAAAGGTCTGAAAATCAAGTGCCTGAGATCTAACAGAGGTGGTGAGTTCACATCAAGGGAGTTCAATTATTTTTGTGAAGAGCATGGAATTAAAAGACAATTATCTACTCCCTGAACCCCTCAATAGAATGGAGTTGCAGAGAGAAAGAATATAACAATTTTGGATGTTTCCAGAACAATGATGATGAAAGGAAATGTGTCTTAGATGTATTGGAGTGAAGTGGTAAGTACTGCTATATATACCTTGAATTGGGTAAATGTTAATAGTAATTCTGGTAAGACCCCTTTTGAGTTATGGTCTGGTTACAAGCCTAATGTTAAATATTTCAAGATCTTTGGAAGCAAGTGTTATATCAAAAGAGATTATGATATTGGAAATTTTGATGCAAGAAGCAATGAAGGGACTTTCCTAGGTTACTCCACTAAAAGCAAGGCCTACTGGTGCTATAACAAAAGAATAAGAAAGATGGTTGAAAGTGCAAATGTCAAAGTTGATGAGGATTCTGTCAAATCATCTAGATATTGTGGTTATGATTTTGATAAAGAAAATACTAGCAAAGGGAAGAATTCTTAGACACAGAACCTGCTTCAGATTATTCCATATGTTTTGATAAAGTAACCTCAATTTGTTCTGGTAAATCAAGTCAGTCTAGGAAACATAGACAAGTGCAAGTGTAGAAGAAATATTTGAAGAATCATAAGTTCAAGAATGTCCCAAAACTCCAAGGTATGTAAAGCTCAATCATTTTGAAATTCAAATCATAGGAGACAAGAATAAAGGAGTGCAAACTAGAAGAAAGATTGCAGAAGAATATTGTCTGATAAATTTCTAAGATTGAACCTAAAAAAGTCACTGAAGCCTGTCAAGATGAACACTGGTTGGAAGCTATGAAGGAAGAGCCGACAGATTGAAAATAATGACACATGGATACTAGTTTCTAGGCCTAAAGATAAAAATGTGATTGGTACTAAATGGGGGTTTAGGAACAAGCTAAATGAACAAGGTGAAGTGGTCCAGAATAAAGCAAGACTGGTATGTAAAGGGTATTCTCAAATGGAAGGTACTAATTTTGAAGAAACCTTTGCCCCTGTTGCTAGAATTGAAGTTGTAAGGTTATTTCTAGCTTATGTTGCATACAAAAACTATAAAGTCTATCAAATGGATGTGAAGTCAACATTTCTAAATGGAGAACTAGAAGAAGAAGTATATATTGAACATTCAGATGGATTTCAGTTAACTGACAAGGAAGATATAGTTTGTTGATTGAAGAAAGCTCTATATGGACTTAAGAAAGCCCCTAGAGCCTGGTATGCTAGATTGGACAAATATTTACTGAAGCTTGGATTCACTAAAGGTACTACTCATAGCAACTCATACTTAAAATTAGATCATGATAAGGAGTTAATTATATAAGTTTTTGTTGATGAAATCATTTTTGGAGGAGATGACAATCTATGTATGAAGTTTGTTGATGAGATGAAGGATGAATTTGAAATGAGTATGATTCGAGAAATGAAGTTTTTTCTGGGATTGCAAGTTACTTAGTCAGACAAGGGGATCTTCATATCTCAGTCCAAATATGTGAGAGAACTGTTTAAGAAGTTTGGAATGGATGACTCAAAACACTTTGGTACTCCCATGGTGGCCAGGATGTAAGTTGACATGTTTGGGAATGGTAGATTCTGCTAAGGAAGATAGACAGATATGGTGGTCTGGTTGGGACATGTTGGCAGATTTGGGCGGAACATTTGTGAATGGCGTGGCATATTCCCAGTGACCCAAAAAGAGTCTCATGTGACTTTTGTTAAGAGAATCTTCAAGTATCTAAAAGGAATAGTTGATTTTGGGCTTTGGTATCCTAAGGATGATGATCTTACTTTGAATGCATATACTGATGTAGATTGGGATGGAGATGTAGATGACAAGAAAAGTACTATTGGTGGTGCCTTCTTCCTAGGGAAGAAGCAGGTGTCCTAGTTGAGAAAAAAGTAGAATTCCATTTCTCTATATACTGTTGAAGCATAATACATTATTTATGCAAACAACTCTACTCAAGTGATATGGATGAAACAGATGTTTTTAGATATCAGGGTAGTATATGAAGAGCCTATTGCCATATACTGTGAAAATTCAAGTGCAATAAATATTTCAAAGAATCCAGTGTTGCATTCTAAGACTAAACATATATCAATCAAGTTTCATTTCTTGAGGAAGAAAGTGAATGAGAAAGAAGTCAGATTGGAGTATGTGCCTACCAAAGAACAGATTGCAGATATATTTACTAAGCCATTTTTGAAGGATACTTTTGAGTATCTGAGGAGGAGAATTCTGAGGTAATTGCTCCTCGATAAAAATAAAAGATGCATTTACTTGCATCAATCGTGACTATTGCTACATTACGTCCAAATTAATGTTACGTAGTTTGCCTAGGGGAGTAGTCGAAGATGTGCAAATATGTGGTTCGAGATCATGTAGTGGAAATTTCATGGTTACCTTTTCCATTGATGTCAAAGGGGGAGAAGTGCATTGTGAAAAATATTTCTAAGGAGAAGAGCCTTGTGGTGAGAAGAGCAGTTAAGAAGAAGAGTCAGTGTGTTGGGTTGATGGTATTTTTCACATCATGTGTTGCCATCAATGCCAAAGGGGGAGATTTTTGGATGTTGTGGATATGGTTGCTGATATGTGGTTGGCATTGATGTCAACACTAGTAGCATTTGATGTATTAGTGGTATATGTGAGGATATTGAAAATTGTGAAAGAAAGTGTTCTGGGTTCCGGTGGAATTGTGCAAGTCATGAAGGTGTCTTGTTCTCTACATTGAAGGTGGCTGGTGTGGATTAAAGGGAACATGTTTGATTGTGTCTAAGATCATCTGCTAAAGTTTTAGATCTCTGGCATTGAAGTTTGATTATATTGGTCGGCGATTGAACCTATGGTCTGCATTAGGTGTTTCCTAAATGAAGATTGTGTATTTTGTTAATCTCAATTGTTGCAGATGTTTCTCTATTGTTACTTGGTGTTCTCAGATGTCTCTAGATCATTCTCTATCTTTGTGTTACATCCACATTATTTTGAGAGCTTGTGGTTGAAGATCTTTTCTTGCGCATGTTCAGTTTTTTATGTTCCTAGCCGACATGTTGGTGGTAGCGTGTTGTGGATCTTCGTGGTGAAATTAATTAAAGTATTTTCATGTTGGAGATGTTAATTTGGGTGTCCACTATGTTGTGGCCAACCTTGGTGGATACGCATTAAAAATTTATTTGTAAAATTGGGCCAACATTGCAAACAGGTTTTATTTTCCAGGCCAACCAAGTTGTGATGAAATCTCATGTAGCAGATATATAAGAGTGATTTTTTCATTGGTGTGTGGTGTGGAAAAATGCTCGGTGTGCTCCTATGTGTGAATATCTTTCGATTGCATAGTAGAGTGTGAAGAATATTTAGCAAAGTGTGAAAAAGGTTTTATGAGCTTAATTGGAACTGTAATATATTTGTACATAAGCTATTTTTCCATTTCATACCCTTTTAAGATTTTTAATCTGATGCAGTATTATTAGAGGCGATTGAGCCTTTTTGTATTTGGCGATTTCAGAGTGAATTCTTGAATGCATGTGCATTCCCATTATTCTTCTCTTTACTTTTAATAGGGTATAATCTTGTGGAATAACATCCACCATGGTTTTTCCCCTAACAGGGTTTCCACATAAAAAAATATTGGTGTTCCTTGTCTCTCTAATGTGTTAATTACTTATGGTTAATTTCTTATTCATTAGATATGAGATTAGAGTTAAGTTTGAAAAGTTAAAGTTTCTATCACCAACTAATTCACCTGTCCTCACCGGTTGTGTGTCCTTGTTTTCCAAAATTCCAATGCATCTAGATGGGTATGTTTATGCTAGGAATGGTCTTCTTTCACACCCGGACATGTGGAATCAATCACGAGGCTCTAGTTCAATGGACTCAATCCTTAAGGTCCAAAGTGCAAAAGGGAAGCAATGGATTGACAAGCTGTTACTCGAAGCTGTGACACTTCTGAACTCTATACGAGCCTCTGGTCAGTTGAGCCCCTCTATAATAATCTCTCTTAGTTTTGTTATCTCAAAGTCATTTTCCTATGGTTTCCATTTTTCACTTGATGGAAAAAAGTGTCAAATACAAGTAGTGTAAAGTTGCAAAGTGGTTGCAAGTTTTCGTTTTGCAATTCATGTGACCAAACAAATTTTTCTAACACATTGCAATAGGTATTTTTATGCTAGGCATAGTCCTCTTTTGCACCCAAACACACAAAATTGCTTTGAGCTACATTCAACCGACCTGATCCCTTATGATGGCATACAAAACAATCGAAAAGAAACATACACCACGATGGTTGAAAGTCAGAGTTTTCCACACAAAAAGCATATGATCATTGGTACAAAGCACCTTGTTCCTCCATTTGATTCAAATTAAGGTCCTAGTTTAGTGGTTTAGTCATGATAATGTCAAATAAGGAGCCATGATAGGCCATTTTGTAATGTTTCTTTTAGTTTCTAGTGTGGGGTCATTTGAGTCAATTATGTAAAAATTATAAAACTGTCAAAAAATGTTGTCAAGTAAAAATGTAAAAATTGCTCTCATGTGGAAGCCCAACGGTCATGGATAGTTGAAAGGTAGTTTTAGGAATTTTAAGGATTTGGTTGAGTTTTATATATGTTGTAAACTTGAATTTAGTGGTTGTTGAAGAGTTTGAAGGAGAATACCAATCAAATATCTCGGTTTCTTTGTCAATTTCTATGCATTTTCTTCATTTCCAGCCTATGTACAGGTTCATACAGTGGGAGTTTTCTCTAAGATGATCTGAATCTATTGTAGAATGGTTTTAGCTTTGATTTGAATCCATTCTTGTGGAATTCTATTAAGTTCCAAGCAACTTAGAAGTAGATTTCTGAAATTGGTCTGAACTTGCTCATACAAGGGTTTGAGTGTAATATGTTGAAATAGGCCATTCTAGCTATTGTTTAGGTTGTGTCTCAGTGGAATGGGCCTGATGTGAGTAGGATAGGGAGAATTAATAAGAAAATAGCATTGGTATTTAGGCATTGGAAGATATTACTAACCCTACCCCCTTTGAAAATTTAGAATTTAGGCCTTAAAAGCAAGGCTAGAAGAGGTGAAAAGAAGAAATTGCTTGATAATATGTTAGAATACATTGGAAATAGGGTGAGATTGTATATTTTTATGTGTTGAAAAGGTTTGCAAGGATAGGGGAGGTCAAAACTATGTTATGGCATGATGCCCTAATTGGGAAAAGAGGGGTTTTGAATGAAAACGAGAGGTTTGAGGGAGTAAAAGTGGGTAAAGTCAGGGGGAAACATAATTTGGTGGTCAATTAAGTTTGTGTAGGAAGAATGAAGAGTGTTGGAAGATTTTTTGAGGTTGTATGAGGTCTCGATATGGTGTTTTCAATAAACCCTACTGAAATTTGAGAACAGTGAGGGTTTAGAGGATAGTGGGGTTAGAGGGACAATCACGCCGTAAAAATTATGGATTTTGTGGATTTGCATACTGTTAAATTCTTCCCAATGGTTTTTTTCAATTTGAAGAGTGATTGAGAGGGTGTTGCTTTGTTAAATAGACCTATTTAAGGTTCTAGGACAATGTTGAAGCACTAGGTTGAGGGTTTTGTTTCAAAAGAGTCTCATGGGATTTTGAACCATGTGAAAGTATGTGTTAAAGGGTGTCTAAAATTAATGAGGGTTGGAGAGATTGTTTAGAAAATTTAAAAGTTATGTCAAGAAAGGTAGGTTTGCTAACCTATTAGAGAGACTAGGTGAAAACCTGAAAATAAGCCAAGATAGTGATTTGGGAGAAGAAAATGCATTGGAAGTTCTTTGTATGGTGAAAGTGGATTGAAGGCCTCCCTGTCATTGCATCAATCATCCTCACTTTTATCAAGCGCGAGACATTTTTCAATTATCCTCCTTTCCCTTACAACAATATAGAACCAATTGTAAATGCGTACAATGGTGGAACTTCGAAACATTTTATTTTTCCTCAATTAACAACTTTGGTTGTGAAGCATTTTCTCATTTTCATTTGAAATGATTTTCTATGTTTGAAAATTGGAGCCTAAGAGAAACAAGTGATGCTCTCACATACATTTATTATTTGGTGTGATAAATAAAGTTTCCACCATTGAGTCCATTTCTTATTTCTATTATAAATTATAACTTCATTTCTCCTGAGTCCATTTACTATACAAGAAATAATATTGCAAAAAGTTGACATAAAAATCTTTCGATGTGTTTATATGGTGATGGATCAAGAACATAACAATTCATTTTGCACTATGAGGAATATGCTGTGAAAATGTTTAAAGACTATTCAAGATAAATGTTTGTATGATAATGTGTCATGAAGTTAACTACTTCATCTACTATGATTATTATGTTTTGCAAGTGTTGTGAAGATTATGTATCCTTTGCTTAATTGAGTTGTTCCAATCAAATGATTAACTATATTGGAATCTTTTTATGAACCATTTCATAGAATACCAATTGAAAATGTGTTTTTTTCTTTTAGATAAATTTGTTTAGCATCAATCAATTAATATTCAAGACAAACCATGAAGGACAACAATGATCCATGCTAGGGCTAACCAATTAATAAGTATACACGTGAATAAGTCAAGCATGTACATATGAATAAGGGAAGTACAAGTACTCAAAAACACATAATCCTTGAAGTATACACATGAATACATAGTATACACAAATTAATACAAATTATATACATGAATACAAGGTATACTCATGAAAACACGTAAGTCACAAAGTATATATTGGAATACACGTAAGTCACAAAGTATACGCGTAAGTTGTAAAGCATACACTTGAATACACGTAACTCATATCTATTGAACCATGGATTTATAATGCAAATATGGACACCATTGATAATATAGATTTGTATTAATCAAATATCCATGTAGGCATACATCAATATATGTTGATATATAAGTATAAAATATAGGTAAAAAATAGCCATATAGGCTTACAAGAATGCCATATAGGCATACAATGTCAAATATATCCAATACAAAATATGTACAAAAATTCCATATAGGAATACAACAAAGGGTTGTGGAATCAAAAGTCATCGCTCTCAAAGCTCTTGAAATAAACTCTTCCCCTTTTCTTGTCAATCGGATGGTGATACGTCTGTCACTCGTTTATGTTGCGCTCGAGGAGTGCTCATACTGCTCCTCCTTATGTTTAGTTTTTGGTGAAGTCTTATCTATTACAATAAGAAGTAAATACATTAATATATAGAAATTACATTAAAAAATTATATATTTAACAAAATAATCACTTACCGCCATCTGATGATCACTCTCCATGAGGGAAATATTCGAATGCCCATGTTGAGGCATGTTGAATCCCTATATAAACCATCCAAATAGAAATTAAAGTACAAATAAATAATGGTTTGATTTTTCACTAACTAACATCTATAACAACGAATGTAAATTGAAATACAATAATTTGCCTCATAACTCCCCTGTCAGAGCCATCAAGGATTCTATAGAAGATAAAACACCGATGTCCATTGCCATCTAAACATTTGGAGGTGTCTCCGCTTGCAACATCTGAAAATAAAAGAAAAAAATTATTTAATCATGAAAACTACAATAGCAATCCACATCATGACTTATAATGTATGAGATAATGAACAAAATTTTGAGTACTTATTAAACTATGTATTTCTAACTATCATGCTTACTATTTTCCCTATCCATATCTTGTTTGAAAGCACATGTTTTTAGGATTTTACCCATAACAGCAAGCCAGTAAACTATTTGATAAAATGCTTTCGTAGACATGTACGATAACTGTGGTGGCATAGAGAAGGCAATAAATTGTTTGAAAAAATGCCGAAGAAATAGGGTCTTGTGGTGATGGAATGCCATTACAAACAAATGCACATCATGGCATTCCATCACCATAAGACCACATTTCTTTCAGGCATATTTTTAGATAGTTCATTTCCTTCTCTATGGTATTATTGCTTAATATTATGCTATGATAGAAATTTTTCCAACCATCCATAGTTTGTTGGAAAACACCTATTTTAGGATTTTAGCCATAACAGCAAGGAAGTGAGTAGTTTGATAAAATGCTTTGGTACACATGTATGGAAAATGTGGTATCATAGAAAAGGTGGTGAGTTGTTTGAAGAAATTCCTCAAAGAAATGTGGTATCATGGTGATGGAATGGCATTCCATCACCATGAGACCGCATTTCTTCGAGGAATTTTTTCAAACTACTAACTGCCTTGTCTATGCTATTGCTTACTATTATGGTTTGATATATTTTTTCCAAGCATCCATAGTTTGTTGGAAAGTACCTTTTTTAAGCTTTTAGCCATAGCAGTGAGGAAATGAATTGTTTGATAAAATGCTTTGGTAGACATGTATGGAAAATGTGGTAGCATAGAAAAGGTGGTGAGTTGTTTGAAAAAGTGCCTCAAAGAAATCACCATGAGACCACATTTATTTGAGGCATTTTTTCAAACAACTCATTTCCTTGTCTATGCCATTGCTTACTATTATTCTTTCATATATTTATTCCAAGCATCCATAGCATAGACAAGGCAGTGAACTATTTGAAAATATGCCTCAGTAAAAAGTGGTATCATGAAATGCCATGACAAGCAAATGCAATTGTAAGCTTCTCATACTTATTACTTATGCTATGTGAAGAATTGCATCACTGCTTATGTTGACTTTCTAAACAACTATATTGTAGTTGAAATTTTGTCATCTATCAACATCAAGTTATTATTTATGGAATGTGAAGTAATGCTTTGAGTTTGAAAGATGTGCAATGCAATGTAATCAATGATATGAATATAAACTACACAAATCTATTAAGTAGAATTCATTAGTTAAACTCTTTATTCTATTACCTGTGTGTAGGTTTGAATAAATCCACTAGCACTGGGAGGTGTTCCCACGAAACCTCCAATATTAGCCTAATCAACATAAAAAATCACATATTAAAATACCATTCATCAAAAAATGCTATTAACATGTAATAAATTTATAATTGTTTACTAGTTGCATACCTCAATGGTAGGTGCAGTAGAGAAATAAGCAGGTGTGGGGCCGATGTATCCAATATCAACACTGTGACCTTGAAATTTTATTAAAATCATAAAACTAAATTAGTTAATCTTGCATTTCAAAATTGAAATTTAATAAATTAAATTCAATCAACATGCTAACTTTTATCTAAGTATCAATGCCATAGGCTTCTTGCAAAATGTCAACTACCCTATCCATCTCCATAGATATAGACAGATCCTGCGAAGTAGCCTCCTGAGTGTCGGTGGGGTCATATGAACAAGTTGCCCCACAAGATTGACACAAATGGGATCGAAGCCCACCACTCGAAGACTCCCTTGGATGACGTTGTAGAATAGGGCTGGCATGTTGGATGACACTCTGGGTCAAATATTTGATGGCCTGCAAAGTCTCTACGTCGGCACTCTCCTTCATGACAGAAGGGATGGTGATGTGCTCATGAGGCAGCCTAGCAAGAGGTCGTCTCCCTTGCCACGTAGGATCATTTTGTGCATAGGGTCTATCTTGAGCCAACCCCCACCTCTCCCTTGGAAATACCTCATATCAAAATAATTTGGGATTTTGTTCAAGATGAACTCACAATATAGTTTCCTAAGGAAATACTATGGGACTTCACGGTTGTTGCACGGTGGGTAATAAAAAACCATGTACCACCTATCATAAAAAAAAGTTCCTAATCTATTGGTGGTGGAACCAATGAATAGGAAACCTCTTCGCATTGAGGATAATATTTTCATTTGTGTGTGGGTTAGTGAATAATGAGCACAAATCACCTTTTGTAATTTTTAAATCTTTTACATCTTTTTGTTGTTGTTGTAGTTGATTAGGGGATTTTTTTCCTCTTGTTGTTGTTGTTCTTGTTGAGGATTTTGAGGAGGGTTTGCAAGTTCATTAGAATCTCCTACAAATTCAAAAAATAAATATCAAATACAACCTAAAACTAAAAAATTCAAAACAAAAAAAAAATCCCGACCTTTCAGATCTCCTCATCGACGTGGTGACATCCTAGTGATGAAACAACAACCATTGATGAAGAATTTCACAAAATAGCTCCTCCTAGAATGCAAGCGCGAAATATTGGGGTTTTGGCCACAGGCAACAAAAAAAACATAGTGAGATGTGAAAATGAATTCATTTTTTTTTTTTTGCTTTTAATAGGTCATAACACAAGCATGTTATAACACGCTCAAGTTATGGGATCGTATTGGCCAAGCCTTAGGCTTGACACACCAAGCCATAATGTGAGTGTGTTATAACACACTCACGTTATGAGTTTTCAAAAAAATAAATCAAAAAGTGGCCACAAATTGGCTACCCATCTTCATGCACCCACCCATATGTGTATATGTATATCTATATTATGTATGTTTAACTAATAGTTGTTTTACAATTTCCATGTTTGTCTATAATACTAAGTGCTACATAATGCAGCTTGAATTTAGATTTGACAAGCCAGCTGTTACATAGATTTCTTGTCTCAAGTATGAATATTTTTCATGATACTCTTTTTCCCTCATCTATTTGAAGCTCCTTGTAACAAATTATTCTATTGTTATTGTAAAAAGGATTGTTTTCAATTTTTTAAATTGTGAAATTTTGGGGTTTCTAATCATGTCTCATTTTCCTATGATTCTTAAGTGTTTTGCTGTGATTTGAAATCTTTCCCCAAAAGAGTTTATATGTGGACATGTATGTATGTGAAATTGGTTACAAACAACATTCAAAGTGAAGAGTGCAATTCAAATGAAGACCCTAGTGCAAGTGAAGAAATTATTGTTACACCTTATCGACATACTGATAGAACTTTAGGCACATTTTAATATGCTCCAAACTAAAAATATATCAATATCTAAACAAGGTGTAACAACAATTTCTTCGCTAGGACTGGGTTCTTCATTTGAGCTAGGCTTGACGAAAGAAATGTGACCAACACCCGAGGCATAAATATATATGCATATATATAGACCAAGACCTTTGTGGCTCCTTTCACAATGCAACAACAATAGAAAAATAGAGAAATTGTAAAGGAGCTATTGCACAAAAAATTCCTATTCACAGTTGGCCTATCAAATATCTCAGAAAAAACTTCAAACAAATAAATTGAACAAATAAAAGAGATATTGGAAAGAATAATACTTAACAACCACCAAACTAATTTTATCTCTAATATGTTTATGCTTTCACACTAACCTTGTGCATATACAGATATATGCAATCACTCCTATGTTAATCTACAACTGCTCCTATGTTAATGGGTATAAGGACAAAGATGCACAGAGATAACTAAAACAATAAACACCATATATTTTTTCTTACATATATACATGTGTACACAAATTCTTACTTTTTGTTTTGGCTTTTAATGCCATATATTTTTTCTTCAATAGATTTATTCATTTATTCTAAGAATCCAAATAAATCTGTAACGCGTTATCGCACTCTTCTCTTCGTTAGGATTGTTTATTTGATTATGATAAAAAATGGTCTGACTGATTCTTCAATTGCACTATGGAGTAATTCATTAAAAAATGATATTTTTATTCCAAAATTCATGATGGGAGGAATGAGCTTGATGCACAGAGGCTTTATGAAACAATTGATGTGATTAAGGTGTAGGGTGTCAAGAGTGCGAAATGTTTCATGAAGCTTATGTGCATCAAGCTCATGGCATGTAATTGATAAACATGAAACTATTTTCCCCTAGTGAGCGTGTTGTTTTTGGAGATAGAAATTTGGTTAATTGTAATCATGGGTTATGTAGTTCATTGGTCAAATATTTGAAGATTTAACTACAATTGCTCTTATGGTAATGGGTATAATGGCAAAGATACATAGAGATAACTGAAAACAATAAACAAAGGAAAAAAAGTGTATGTATGTGTATATGTTTATGTATATGTATATGTATATGTATAAGTACCAAAATATTTATAAGTCAGTAACATGTTTTGGACATCCCAGTATATTAAACTATGTATGCACATAGTGTAGAAACATTCTCAAAAAAATGTGTTGCATTTGAATAATAAGTTTAAAATTCTACATCTATGTTGCATTTTCCATTTTTCCTTGATGATTTGATTGCATATATTCTTGTGTTCTTCCCACCTTTTCAATTGGTTTTATGTGGTTCACATAGTTGGAAAATGTTCGCCTCTAGAATTCTCTTTTGACCATTTCATTGTTTTTCTCTTCCTATATATTACGTTCAAAAATAGATGTCCTTGTCTACATTGTATTTTTTCCTAATATATGATACAAGTCCATGCAATTTTTTCCACATTTCCCAACCATCCTATTGTTGTTGTGTGCGGAGGGAGGTAAATGCAATATTCAATATTTCAGTTTGAGGATGTATATTGTTTTGGCTGTATTGTGAAAATGACCCACTATGAGGTTGGTTTGATAGAAAACTATTGAAAAATGGTACCATGCACCTCTATTAGATAGTAGATTGGAGTATGCTATGAGTGTTGTGCTCCACAACCTACAACATTTATCCTCCTATTGTTGTTGTAAGTTGTGTTGCAATGTCTTTTCCCCATTCCATACACATCTAACAAGCGAGACACATTTTGATAGATTCAAATAAAATGTTGCTTTACAGTAATATTATGTTGGGCTTAATGCAAGCATAGATGGACAAGGAGATATGAAGCCCATTTGTGGGATAATTGTTTCCTAGAAGATGATCATCACCATAAGCATAAACAAGGTTTGTTTTATAAAATTATATTTTACTAAGTTATACATTCAACTCTTTTCTTCCTGCATGGCTAGATAGGATTTAGTACATATCAAAATTAGGTATGTTTATAAAGTTATTTGTGTGAAATTTATGCTTTGAAGCATAACCTTTCATATTCCTTTGATGTTTTACTTTTAACGATATTTGGCTATTTCATCCACAAAATTGGTTATTTTTTCAAACAAGACCTTCCATATATTCTTCTTTCCCTATACTTATCAACATTATAGACAAGTCCCATCTTTGAACAATTTGTTATGGGGAACTGAAAAGAACAATATCCTAAAGAACAGTTTCTTATCATGAACTTCAAACAAATAAGGAAAAAATAATATCATGAAATGTAACACCCCTCCATTTTGCTCTTTGATCGACGGTGTTCTTCTATGTTATGTTTTATTTCGTTGCATTGTGACTATGGAACTTAGTTATTTTAACCGCTATCTGTTAAGCGATGTAAACATTATGTTTTGATGTGGTGGTACTTTATTCAGATGTTATTATTATTTCATGTTATGGATTAAATTAGCATGTATATGAATTATTGATGCTTTATGTTTTGATTATATCATTGATGATTAGATG
This sequence comes from Sequoia sempervirens, assembly GCA_007258455.2. Classification (NCBI taxonomy): domain Eukaryota; kingdom Viridiplantae; phylum Streptophyta; class Pinopsida; order Cupressales; family Cupressaceae; genus Sequoia; species Sequoia sempervirens. Next base: position 26,410 of record VDFB02039384.1, read on the forward strand.
CGTCGGTTAGTGTTATTGTATTGGTGAAGGGGACGGGATCACATCACTCGCATGCGAGTGCCCTGGGATTCCGCGATTTCCTCTTCACGGTGTGTTTTAATATATTATATGCATGTTTCGACACTCGTATTGTGTGCAGGATGCAGGTATAGGACATCGACTCCACCTGGTTTCACAGGTCTGAGTGTGTCCCTTGACCAACGGTATCGATTGGGAGATAGTAACTTGGGTTTCTGTGTCAAACCATCACCCTAGCCATAGTGTGTCGTCGGTCTTAGTCGGGTTCAATGTTTTATGTTGTTAGTTTTCTCCTTGGCTTTATATTTAAATTTCAAGTTAAAAGAGATTAAATGGCTTTGGAATTTATAATGATGATTGTTTTGTCTTATTGAGATGTTGGAAAATTAGTGATTAATTAATTAATTTAATTTAATTAATAAAATAATCTAATTTTGAATTAGATTTATTTTATTGACTAATTAAATTAATGGGGATAAATTAAATCAATTTAGCTGTGTGGGTATTATTAGATATCTGGATTAAATCAGAAATTAGAAATAAGCTTTATATTTTATCTTTAGAAATAAAAGTTGAAAAGAATTTTATTTGTGAATTGTGAAAATCATTTGGTTAAAGAAAATTCAAATTGTCATTTGGGTTGTAATGAATTTTATTTAAAAGAATATTGTTGCAAAATGCATTTGGAAAATGAAATTGTTTTATTAAATTTCAAAAATAAAAATATCTAATTTAGCAATAAATTTTGGTGGGTGAGTCCATTTTAGGGCTTTGACAAATTTAGGGAAGGATTGCATAAGGAAAAGGGATTTTCTTTTTGAATTATCTTTTTCATAATTGGAAAAATTGGGAGAGCAAATTTGCATGGAAATTCTTGGAAGTAGATTGGAAAAAAAAAAGATTGAAGATTGGTGGAGCTTTGAGAAGGGGAAAACTTCCATTGAAGGATCTTGCAAGTTGTGGAGAAAACACAAGGTTCTTTCCTTAATTATGCAGTTTTTATTTTGAAAATTTTGTTTTAAAATTGTTTAAACTGTCTATGGAATTTGAAATTTTGTTTTAGAGGAAAAACCCACCAAGAATCTCCCTTCAAAACCTGATGCAAAACAAAAATCATCTTGTCAATAAAATTTAGAAAATAAAACAAATCTATGTTTTATCAATTATCTGTTTTTGATTTTCTTCAATCTGCCTGTGATCTGGAAGTTGGTTTATATAACATGTATATATATGTATATCTTGTTTGAATATACATATATACACATAGTATATCTTTATATATATATAAAGTTGTTTAAATTTTTATTTTCTGGTAAAAATAAGGCCCTTGTGTTCTTTTTCGTTTTGGGTTTTCGCCCAGAACAGGGGCGAGTTAATTTTTATATTTTTAAACAAAAAAAATAAAATTTGGTATCGAAGTTTTTTTTGTTTTGGGGTAGCGTGTAAGATCCCACAATGGAAGAACGGCTGGCTGAGGCGGCGCCCACCACAGTGGAAGAAGCGTTGCCTCGAGCGGCGGTGACCTCCCACCGCAGGGAGGCAGGGGCTCGCGTCCCTCCTTCTGCGTGGGGGTTTCCCCTATTATGTGAAATTTCCTTGCATAAAGTTTTCATTTTTTTTTTTTTTTAGTTTTTTTTTTTTATTTATATAAATATAAACTATATATATTATACATATATAATATTTATATATATTATATTATATAAATATTATATATATATAATATATATAGTATTTATTTATATTTATAAATTTTATTTATTTATGAATATTTTAATATTATTTAAATATATAATATATATATAATATTATATATTATACGTGATATGTATATTATATAATTTAAATAATTGTTTTGTTCGATTAATTTAAATTAGATGGTGATTAAAATAATTATTTTAAATTTATGGAGTTAAATAATGTTTGTTAATATTTAAATAATATATTTAAATTTTATTTATGATCGTTTCATTATAAAGATGCAACTACGGATTTTATAACGAAAATGATTTGGCTTATTTATTTATTAGAGGATTGAATTCTAATATTGGTTGTAGTAGGGAAATTGAAAAGAATATTTAGATTTACATTTCCTATTGCTTGGAAATGAAAATTATGACTAAATTAGTTATTTTCAAGTAATGTACAACTGATGGAAATTAGAGTTAAACAAATTGCTAGGAGTGGTTCTTATCCTATGATTTAGATTGTCATAAATTAGAAGTAATTGTGCAACAAGTGATTGACTTATATTGGATCTAGGAAATCCTAACGTTAGATTACTTATTTTCCTAAATTTGTTTATTCGTGGTGTTTTCGTCGTTGCATTGTTGGAAAATGAGATGTTTGGTTTCGTAAGCCTTCCAGTGCAGTTTATGTTTTGTGGTGGTTGTTTATTATGATTGCCAACTTGGTGATTTGCTTGGGGTAGTGCACATGGTGGTAGTTGTGTTTCAAACAATTTTCACGAATGGGATGTGTGATATATTTTGGTTACCTGTGTACTATGAATGGGGTGTGTGGCCTTATGTGTTAAGGTCTAGACTGGTTATCAATTTGTGCATGTTGTCTACCCTTAAATTGAGGATTTTGTATCCCAGTGTTGTTAATAGGAGAGAGTGGCCCTTTGTGAGGGTCTGACGCCCAAAGTGGTGTCAGGGTAACTCACCTAGGGTTTAATCAAGTGATAATTTAAAAGAATTAATGGGGAAACTTCACACTAATAAAATTTAAATAATGCCTCTCTCATGGAACATGCATTGTTAAGACTTGAGATGAGATGAGATGCATAGTTTTGCGTGAGGGTCCGGCGCCGGTAGAGGCAAGCCAGGGTAACCCATGATGGGGGTCCGGTAGCCTAGGAAGGTTGAGCTAGGGTAACTCATGGCAATTTATGTATGACACTCTCCCTACGTCAACAGTTAGTCAGTTATTGTGTGTTGTACAATGGTGTACTTGTTCTATGTAACCTAGAAGCAATTTATTGTCTTGTGAGTTTTCGTACTGTGTTAAGTGATGTTGTTGGTATTTGAGTCGTTCAGTTATGTTAGCCTTTGTCTAGAGGTAGTTGGTCTTGACGAAAATCCTTGTTACTATCTCCTAGCACGGGGGGTGAGCCTTTGGGTTTCACTTGGTTGGGTGGAATGTGCACCTTACACCGTTGGCTTTGTTCGTGATCGTGTGGACGAGACTTTCATGTTGGAGAGCTCGTTGGATCCAGTTGCTCCTCTAGTTTCTTTCATTTTTGTTATTCTTGTATTTCATTACCCCTCATTTGTATCGAGGTGGAAATTGTAATAAATTATCAGGTTTATTTGATTTACCTCATTCGGGGAATGAGTGATGTAATTATAATGTAAACAATTGTTATTGGATATCGTGATGTATCGATTGTCTTTGATGTTATATCATGTATGGAATGTATGTACTTTAATTCCTTAATTGAATGATGTTATGTTTTCTTTCCTTGGTTGTTTAATTCAGGTTTAAGTAATCTTTGTCTCGTAGCCTTAGGGGATGTTTGCAAAGTGTAGTGAACTTGTATGTTAATGTTCTTTTAAAAAAAAAAAATTGTTGCATTTGGTTAGTGAATGCAACTTCCCCTAGGGTTGCGTGGTGGGGCATTACATGAAACATATTGATACAAGACATATAACATGTTCCATCCAAAAAAAAAAAACACATACATAGATAAAAATAAATTGAAAGCAGTACAAAGGTACAGGTGAATGCCATGTATTGGTTTTGTTTTCAAACAAGACCTCCCATATATTCTTCTTTCCCTATACTTATCAACATTATAGACAAGTCCCATATTTCCCAATTTTTTATCTGCATTATCTTTTCCTTAAAGTTATTGCAGCAAAAAAAGCACTGCAAAAAAGGAAATCATCTATGACAACACAGATATTTTTTGCAACTTCATCATTGTGCAATATATGATATACATGCATGCATGAATTATTACATGAACTAGAGCAGAATAAACAAATTTTATTCTACATATTACATTTTTCCATGTCTCTACAGTTATCTTTTTAGCTTATGGTGAACATTGGCTATAGGCAGCTTTTTATCAACATATCCATCTTTTGAAAGTTGTTGCCCGAAAAAGAATAGAGAAATATAACAAACCATATATAGAAAAAACAAAATTCCCCCTACTTCACCATTATGTGATATATGATATGGATCCATTAAATTTTCAATGGACTTTGCATACTTTTTTGGCTCGGGGGTTTGGGTAGATATGTATATATTAATTATTCTTTGTTGATGAGCATGTTGCTTTTGTAGGTGGAAATATGCATAATTGTAGTCATGGGATATGCAGTTCATTAGATAAATATTTGTGAAGTAGATATTTCACTTAAAATTGTGGGGATGAAAAAATAAAAGCAGCTATTATGGCTTGTATAGGGTGTAGGGAAATGTTAGAATACTTGTTGAGGGCATTTTCCAAGAAATTATACATTATGTTGTTTGCCATGGATTTTATAACATTTTTGATTGCATGTTTTGCAGCACAAGAGTACTTTGGTGTGCATACGTCGGATTTCCCATATGGTCATCATGTCAATTACATGTTGCATGTACATCTATTTTAGGTAGCTCTTTATCAACATATCCATCTTTTTAAAGTTGTTACACGAAAAAAAATAGTGCAATATAAGACATCATATATGGAAACAACAAAATTTCCCTTGTTTTGCCATTGTGTGATATATGATATGGCTCCATTGAATTTTTGATGGGACTTGCATACTTTTCTTGCTCGGGGGTTTAACTAGAGCGCATGAGGCTTCATGATGTCAATATGGCAGGGAGGAGAACGAGCATAAGTTTTGTGGTTTTCCCTTTCATCGGCATACATTGGCTCCTACATATCCACAACATATTGTATTCTGTCGACTACATTTATCCATGCTTGTAGAGCTATCTTTTCAACTTGCTAATTGAACTGTTTAAACCTTGTTCTTTATGATGATACCTATTTTATTTAGGTTGTGACAAAAATTATATGATACAATTCTAAATGTTTTTTATGTAAAGAAAACCTTGCCCATCTCTTTAAACTTATACACAACTAACAAAATTTGGAACATACTGATACAAGATTTAAGCTTCATCCTTTGGTGGTAAATATTGAAGACAAATAGAGAATTGTACAAGAGGTATTATAATAATAATAATTTGTTACTAAATATTATAGACAAAAGGCCACATTAAATACAACTTTAAAATATGGAGTACATAGGAGAGGAAAACTACAATTATGAATAGTTTGTTATGGGGAACTGAAAAGAACAATATCATGAAGAATAGTTTGTTATCACAAACTTGAAATAGATGAGGAAAAAATAATATCATGAAACATGTTGATAGAAGACATATAACATGTTCCATCCAAACCAAATAACACATACACAAAGCAATAAAAATTGAAAGCAATGCAAAGGTACAACTAAATGCCATGTTTGTACTTTATACCAATCTACAAAATTCTAAAATTTTGAAACTTAAAAAAAATAGTTATTTTAAAACTTCTCATTTTTGTCTACAATATTCAGTGCCAAATAATGTAGCTTGAATTTTGAATTGAAAATCCAAGTGTTACATAGATTTCTTTTGTTGTATCAATATCCACTTGCTCATAACAAACTGTTCATTATTGTAGTTCACCTCTTCTATTCTCCATACTTTTAAGTTCTATTTATTGTGTGTTGCCTTTTTAATGTTCACTATGGGATGCTAAGTCTTCTGCTTTGCAAATATGAATGTAATTTATTCCTATATTTGCATATATATATATATATATATATATATATATATTCGTACATTCATTGAGCTTGTATTTCTCTCTGTACGATGTATACCTACATCTTGTTTATGTGATCTCTTCTATTGAAAATGCATTATATATTATTTTTTATAAACTATACAACTGTTTATATTTCCTAATTTAGATAGTCTACCAATAACACATGTTCACTGCACTAAACTTCAAATTTTCCTTGTGACTAACTATATGTGATTGAAACCATTTTAGATTGCAAACATTTTGAATTGTAATTTCACATCTCCACAATACTAAATAGATTTGTGATCACATGTTTGGCATGGTGTACAAGTTGCAACTACATTCTATTTATATACAAGGTAAGGCTATATGTCCTTTATTCCATCTCTTATTTCATGACTACATGTCAAATTATTTGTCATAAATGGTACAACTATATATATTTTTAAAAATGTATAACACTGATTTCAACTAAAGAAAATTCTCAGGTTAATGCTATGAGATTTCCACAATCTATAATGCTTAAGATTTGTTATTTTTGCATATTTGATTGCATTTCTATTTTTGGATGAAAAAACTCAAACACAATAAAATATCTAGAAACAACAAAATTAGGTGCCCAAACATTGGCTTCACCATTGATCATAGTGGTGGGAAGTGTATGTTCTTGCTCAGGGGTTTGGTGATAGCCCATGAGGCTGCATCACCCAATATGGCAGGGTGGAGAGCGGGCCTTCTTTTCTTCTATTGATACTAAATCCTATTGCACCCAGAAGGTATCCCTACATCTTATCTAAGACTTCTATTTTGCAAATATGAACATAATTTATTCCTATGTTTGCATATATATATTTTCACATTCATTGAGTTCCCATGGTTTTGATTTTAATATGGTGTCATCTCTTATTTCATGACTACATGTCAAATTGTTTGTCATAAATAATACAACTATATATATTTTTAAAAATGTATAACACTGCTTTCAACTAAAGAAATTTTTTAGGTTATATGTTCTTGCTTGGGGGTTTGGTGACAACCCATGAGCCTGGATGAACCAATATGGCAGGGTGGAGATCCGCCATTTTTTTCTTTTGTTCATACTACATCCAGTTGCACCCACAAGGTATGCCTGCATCCTATCTAATACTTTTGTTTTACAAATATGAATGTAATTTATTCTTGTGTTTTGTATATATATATTTGCACATTCATTCAGCTCCCATGCTTTTTATTTTAATATGTTGCCCACATTGTTTTTAGTCTACTAACAAATAGAGTAATTGTATAAGAGGAGGTGCATTATCTGGCATTCAGTATTATAGAGAAATAGGGAAATTGTAACATAACTATTAGTATAACATAGATACGTATATTTATGCATATATACATATATACACATGTATATATATATCTATATTATATATACATGTGTGTGTGTGTGTGTGTGTGTGTGTGTGTGTGTGTGTGTGTGTGTGTGTGTGTGTGTGTGTATGTATGTATGTATGTATACATGTATATATATATATGTGTGTGTGTGTGTGTGTGTGTGTGTGTGTAAACAACACCACAATGGTTGTTTCAACAATGCAACTTAATCAAAGTACACTTTCCCACACTAAAAAATTCAATATTCCATTTACTTTGTCCACCTGCATTTACTTTGTCTGACCCCATTGTACAACAATGAAAAAATGAATTAACCCTCGCGCGATAAAATACTTACCATTTAGCCTTTGTGTATCGAGGAAACCAACTCCACTAGTGCTAACTCATGTAATTACAAAGCTCCGCAACACCTAAAAAAAAAACACTGAACACGTCACCACCACCCAAGACATCTTCAATGCTGCCTGTGATTCTTAAGTGTTTTCCCTAATAGTTTTTTTATAGTTTCCCTATTTTTTCTACAATATTTAGTGGCAAATAATGTAGCTTCAATTTTGAATTGAAAAGCCAACTATTACATAGAATTCACTATTGCACCTTGTGTAGACAGTGATAGAATTTCTGGTAAGCAGGAATAGGTTGCAAACTCAAATCTATACATGCATTTCACTGACCTGTTAGAAAAACATTTAAAAATTAGAGGAAAATGAGAGATGTTTCAAAACCCACATTAAATAGAACTTTAAAATATTGATAATAGAAACTACGATAAAGAATAGTTTGGTATGGGGAACTCGAACATGTATACACACACACACACATATATATATATATAAAAATGTATACATATATATATATATATATGTATATATATGTATATAAATGCATATATATGTATGTATATATGTATATATATATCTATATAGCTCACAGATTTTGGAGCACAATAGTTTTAAAACCCTCCAATCTGCTATAAAAAAGAGGTGGAGTGAACGATTTTTACAAAATTCTTCTATCAAACTAGCATCGCTGTGATGCCAAGGAAAAAAAAAAGATATTAAATGCACAAAAAACTCTTTTGCAGTTTCCCTATTTGTCTATAATATTTAGTACCAAATAATGTAGCTTGAATTTTGAATTGACAATCCAACTGTTACCTAGATTGCTTGTCTTCTATCAATATGTTTCATGATATAGAGAAATTATAAAAGAACTATTAGGAAAACACTTTAAGAATTAGAGATAAATGATAGATGATTGAAACCCACATGAAACATATTGATACAAGACAAGCAGTCTATGTAAGAGTTGGCTTGTGTAATCAAAATTTCTCACATGGGAAAACACTTGCCTTCTGCTTCTATGTATCGACGTAGCCAGCTACACCACCACCAGCGCATGCAGGTGGGAAGCTCTGCGGCTGTTATAAGAAACCCTCAATAGTTTGTTCCAAGAAGCTTGAAACAAATGAGGGAGGTTTAAACATACATGTGTATATAGATTGTTGTCGCATTGTGAAATGACCCACAATGGTCTTGGTCTATATATATGGATATATATTTCTGCCTATATGTATATTTTTAAATATGAAAGCGGGATTTCAATACATACATACATATATATATATATATATATATATATATATATATCTATGCTTCAGGAAATTCAATCCCATTTCCCTTTTTGCGAATAATATTTACAATAAGTGTGTCTTTCTGGCTTGGGGGTTTGGCTAGATCCTGCGAGGCTTCATGATGCGAATATGGTTGGGAGGAGACCGCTTGTGTGTTTAGAGATTTTGCTTTCCACTGCCATATATTTCTTGTTGGCTATATACATGCACACACAAATTCTCTGATGCACTTGCCCACAAAAAAATACTCTATTCTATTGATTGCATTCCATATTCTTTCCACAGCTCTCTTTTCAAGTTCTCGAATAGATTCCTTATTGACAATTCCTTATCAACATTCTTCCATTTTATCTCTTTCTATTTAGAACAGATAGTGCTAATCTCTTTTATTGTATATCTATATTGTTTCGTTTATAATACTACATAGATACAATAGACATTCAACAAAATTAGTCTGTTGTAAACTATCTATTTGAAATTCTTCCATGGTCCAACAAATCAATCCAATACAACTTGTCCTTGTTAAAGGCCATCAACAGTTCATGTATATGTGTGTTTGTATACACACACACACACACACACATGTATATATATACACACACATACATACATATATACATACAATGTGAGCTATATGTGAAAATCAATGGTTGGAAACATAGAAAGATACATATGTGTATATATATATATTGAAGAAAAATAGACTAATTGTATAAGAGGTGTTGGAATAACACTTATTTAGTGCTAAATATTATAGACAAAAAAGTGAAATTGGAAATAAGGGGTGGCGGTGGTTGAGCTACTTGCCTCCATGTGTGGAAAGAGCATGGTAAGTGTTTGCTCACATGAGGGTTAATGCATCCTACCATTTTTGTATGATGGAACATATTATTACAAGGAAAGCAACCTAAGTAACAATTGTAAGATGTATTGGAATAACATTTAACAATCACACGTAAATTCCAGATGGACGGAAACCTTTGGCCTACTTTCAATTTCTTTGGTTTGTGTATGTTTTCATATCATCTTTCATTTACCTGTGACTCTTGTCTATTTTCCTGATTGATATAAGATGAACAATCTATCTGAGAGTTGGCTTCTCAATTCTAAATTCAAGCTACACTATTTGGCACTAAACACTAGAAAAATAGGTAAATTCTAAATGAACTATTAGGGAAATACTTAAGAACCACAAAAACATAATAGATGATCATAAATCAACTTTAAAATATGGATCATGGAAGAGGAAAACTATGATAATGAATAGTTTTTAATGGGAAATTGAAAAAAAATATATCATGAAGAACAGTTTGTTATTGTGAACTTGAAACAGATGAGAAAAAAAGAGTATGATGAAACATATTGATAGAAGGAATATAACATGTTCCATCCAAACAAAATAACTGCAGCAAAAAGTTTAGAATTTTAAAAATTGAAAACAATCATTCTTACAAGAACAATAGAATAATTTATCGCGGGGCCCTTTCAAGAGATGAGGCAAAAAGAATATCATGAAACATATTAATACAAGACAACCAATCTATGTAACAATTTGATTGTCAATTCTAAATTCATATATTTTTTTTAATTCTTATCAACCAATGAGGCACATTTAACAACATACTTTGTTCAAGAGGTAAGATTCACATCATCATACAAAAACCCAGACAAGTCTCCTCTATTTGTCTATAATATTTACTACCAAGTGATGTAGCTCAAATTCCCAATTAATTCTGTGGCATTATACCCATTTTGCACATATTATTGCTGCCCATTCCCTTCACAAGTTTTGTTTAGTGTGGATTTTCTCCCAAAGAATGTAGTTCAAATTTTCAATTGAAAGCTCAACTCTTACATACATTCTTTGTCTTATATGAATATTTTTATTGTGGGGTTTTGATCATCTATCATTTACCTATGATTCTTAAGGAATCTATAATAATGAAGAGTCTTCTATGGGGAACTAGGGAAAAGAGTATCATGAAGAATAGTTTGTTATGGGAAACTTGAAATAGAGATCGAGGCACAATTTTTACAATAATCTGCTATCAAACCAACACCACAATGGCTCTTTCGACAATGCAACCTAATGAATATATTTTTTGCCACATTTAGGAGTATACTTTCCCTTACTAACCCTAACCATATTTTTTTGACAAAAGAAAGAAGATTTAATTGTAATTTCTCCATCCATACAAAACCATAATGCCAAACACCCATGTGTAAAATGACTTATAGTTTCTAGAAATTTTTTTTTTTAAAATAAACAATAAATAAATCATTTATGCAAAACACCCATGTAAAATGACTTATAGATTGTGGAGAAAAACAGTTTTAAAACCCTCCAATTTGCTATTGAACAGAGCCAAAGCCGTCATTTTTTAGAATAGCCCCCTATCAAACCAACCACGGAACCAAAGCCAATTTTTTCTAGAATAGTTTGCTATCAAACAAGCACCACTATATATATATTTACATATGCATATATATATATATACATATATATATATATACATATACATATATATATATATATAAATATGTATACATGTTTATATATATATATATACATACATATATATATATACATATATATATATATATATATATATACAACTCAGATTCTAGAGCACAATAGTTTTAAAACCCTCCAATCTACTATAAAATAGACATGGAGCAAGCAACTCATACAATACTCTAGTATGAAACTATATATATATATATATACATATATATACATATATATACATATATGCACACATAAATTCTAAATTCGAGCTCCATTATTTGTTGTCAAGTTGTCACAACAAAAAAATAGAGTACAATATTAGAGATCTTGTTCGAGAATGCCCATTTTAACGACAAATTTCTTTATTAACAAAGAACATAGCTTGAATCTTGTATCAATATGTTTCATGATATTCTTTTTTTCCTGATCTGCTTGAAGCTCCCTGAAACAAACTACCTAGGTTTGTTTATGTAAGGGGTGGAGCATGGTAATTACGTGGGTTGTCAGTGTCTTATATCAACATGTTTCATTATATTCTTTGTTCCTCATCTGTTTCAACTTCCCCACAACAAACTCTTCTTCATGATATTCTTTTTTCCATTTCCCCATAACAAACTATAAAAACAAGCTCTATTCTATGCATTGCATTTTTTGTTGTCTCATCCACTCTCTTTTCAACTTTCCTGATAGATTTCTTACACACAACTCTTTGCCAACATACCATGTATTCAAAATGTTCCATTTTATCTCTATCTATTTATAACAGATAATGGTAACCTCTTTTACTCTAGATATCTATATTATTTACTTTATAATGATGCACAGATACAATAGACATTCAAGAAAATTAGTGCATTGTAAATTCTCTATTTCAAATTATTTCATGCTCCAAAAACTTGATCCAATGTTGCTCACCCTTGTTCCACACCAACAACAATACATGTAAGTATAGAACTTTCCCATTTTCAATAAATAGATATGGTCAAGGAATTGTAAATATTATTAATTATTTTTAAATTCAGGTTCTATATATTGATTTTCTTAATTGTTTTCCTAATAGATATTTTATAATTCCCCTTTTTCCCTATAGTATTTACTATAGAATAATGTAGCTTGAATCTTCAATTATGAAGCTAACTATTAAATAGCTTGCTTGTTTCAATATGTATCAATATGTATCACACTTGTGATTCTTAAGTGTTTTTCCAATAGTTATTTTAAAATATCTCTATTTCTGTTACTATGTGATATATGATAAGAGTCCTTGAGATTTTCCATGGACCTTACCTGCCTTTCTTGCTTGGGGGTTTGGCTAGAGCCCATGAGGCTTCATGATGCCAATATGGTAGGGAGGACAACGAGTGTGGATTTGGTGCTTTTGGATTCTATCGTGATATATTTATTGTTGCTTATTGTAGACACGTCAAATTAGCATTATGCATATGCATCCTCTCATTCATAAATCAAATTCACATTGATCCATTCGGTAGGAAAATTAGGTTCATCATCCATTTAAATTAAATAAATTAACTTTATTTGATTTAAGCCTACCATTGTTAGTGTAGGTTTTTTAATATTATTTTTCCTACACATTATTAAGCATACCTTAGGTTATAGGAGATGTGGTTCATGTGAGGACACATGGTGTAATCCATCGATTACATGTGTTGCTCCCACTCACACTTGGGTGGTTAAGTTTCACACCCTCTTTTGGCCTTATATGCCACCTCACAAAACCACTCATTTTTCTCTTTCTGAGTAGGTTATGCCACCTATTTGGAATTTTCTAAGTAGGCATAACTCCCACCTAATTTGGTTATTTGGGAGTTATTGCCCCTCTTGGAGTTATTTGCCCATATTCTGCTATATATTCTGCACTCACCTCTCCCTCCTATCTAGCTCCTATCTAGTTCAAATCTAGTCCAGATGAGTTCATATTAACTCAATCTATTCAAGGGAGAGTTGAGGCATATTGTATCATTTAGTGTGTGATAATAACATCATTTTGTTATTGCACTATATTCTTGCATTTTATCTCTTGCTGCTCTCATGTGGAAGGTTTATCTTGGCTTTGCAGGTGATCTTGGGTGCTCGAGTTCATCAACAACTCTTACAACCATTACCTCATTTAAATACATCAAATCCTAACATTTCATTAATCCACCTTTATCTTGCATCATCCCTTTTGATTTAAATAAATCAAATATTTGAGTCAAATTGGTCAAATATCCTAATCATCATTAATTTAATCTAACCATGATTAAATGCTAATCTTACCCACTTGCATTCTCTAAATTATGCCACTTGTACAAATAAATCAATTTATTGATTTATTAAATCCAACATTTTCACTCAACATGAAATATTCCCTAGAATTTGAAATAAAAAACAAGTGGACATGTACATCCAACAAGTCATTTATGAGCTCTTACATGGCTCTTACATGTCCCCTTGCACAAGTCAAACTCAGCATTAACTCTCATTTCAAATTTGAAATTTCCCCCCTCTTGAGCACATTTCCCAAATCTTGCACATGCATCAACCACTCACATGATGACAAGTGTCCTCATATCATTGGCTTAATCTTTAGTCCCACATCCTCCATGTAGAGCACTCTTATCCTTTGAAAATCTATAAATGAAAGCTTCATCTTTGAGCAAATCCTCCACAACTCCACAATTTCATCCTCAAATCATATGCAAAGTCACTCTCCTTGAGAACTGATGTTTCCCATCTTCATATCACATTCATAGCAATTTCATCATTTAGCTTAGCTTGATCAAGGATTGGGAAAGGGTTATTTTCAACAATAGCACCAATCCACTATGAGATATAATTTGCTCCATGTTTCATTATATTCTTTCAATTTATCTATTTAGATCTTTATTGCTTTGATTGCATTATTAGCATTTGGAGTTATTTCATAGGGATGTTGTTATTTGCTTTGTTTTAAACTAACATGCTAATGTGTGTTGTTTGTTTTGAGCAAAATGTAGATTTCACCATCTGCACTTATATACATGGACACACAAATTCTCACATGTACTTTTCCACCAAAAACATACTCTATTCTATCCATTGTATTTGTCATTATTTCCACAACTCTCTTTTCAACATCCTCAATAGATTACTTATACACAATTGTTTACCAGTATCCCATGTATTCAAAATCTTCTATTTTATCTTTTTCTATTTACAACAAATAATGCTAACCTATTTTATTCTATATCTATATTTCCCCCTTTATAATGTTGCACAAATACAATAGACATTCAAGGAAATTAGTTTATTGTAAATTGTCTATTTCAACTTACTTGTGATTCTTAAGTGTTTTTCCAATAGTTGTTTTAGAATTTCTCTATTTTTGTTATTGTGTGATATATGATAAGAGTCCTTGAGATTTTTCATGGACCTACCTACCTTTCTTGCTCAAGGGTTTGGCTAGAGCCCATGAGGCTTCATGATGCCAATATGGTAGCGAGGACAATGACCATGGGTTTAGTGCTTTTAGATTCTATCATCCTATATTTGTTGGTGCTTATATACATGGACACACAAATTCTCACATCCACTTGTCCACCAAAAAACATACTCTATTCTATCCATTGTATGTCATTGTTTCCACAGCTCTCTTTTCAACTTCTTCAGTAGATTATTTGTATCGCCCGCCATGCAACCCTAGAGAATGTCACACAATTAATGGAAGCGAACATTTTTTTTCTTTAAAAGTGTAATTAAACAAGTAAAGTAAACTACAGCTACATAAACATTCTCTAAGGTACGTGACGACACTATTTACATTACCCAATACTAACCAAAGTTACTAACATGACATAAGATTATAACTCATGAATTAAAGATCATACATCTATCAACATTAAATTACATCACATAAAATGTAAAGTAAAACAATGATCCATCCATACATCGTGTTAAGCAATAATGGGTTACACTTTTTGGGACATCCGATTTTTACCCTGAAATCACATATTCTTAGAAAATACATGATTTATGACTTTAAAGGTTCCTTTAAATTATTTTAATTAAAGAGGATTAGATCAAACCCCCTTGGATAGAACCTTGTTAGATTTAAACCATACCTATAATCAAGTCTCCTCTACACCTATCAAAATGCTGATAAAAAACCACTTTTGATTTACCTTTTGAGTGATCAAATGAATTCATTTAAAATTTATGCTTTGTAAGCCTGTAGCCCTTATTATAAGCTTCCTAAAAAGTATAATTTTAAATATGTTTAATTTGATTATTATATTTATTTTTTATTTCTTGTGAATGTAGGATTTTCAATTAACATCAAGTTCTTTATTTCACACATACGAAAAAATAGAAAAATAGAGAAAATTTTTTCTAAAAAATACATGTGCCCTAGGTATTGATGTCCTTATTCCAACAAAAAGAATAAGTTAATTCAAATGAATACAAAGAAGTTATGCGGTCGGTACACCTCTCATCCAAATTATAATTACTGACTTGGAAAAATTAATTAAAAAAAAAATGTAACAAAAAATTATGAAAAAATATCAATCCCCTAGATATTGGTGTGAAAAAATTGCATTTTAAAAATCAGAATTGTATCCTATCTATAAAAAAAGTTACGTGTGCCAAAGTAAACATCACTTTTTAAAAATGTTGATTAGTAGAAAAATAAGTTATTAAAAATTACATAAAATGATTCACAATTTATTTTTTAATTTTTTTAAAAAATATAATTAGAATCTACCCAAAATATCTAACAAATAACTAGTTTGATTCATCTTCAAAACCTTAATGGTTTAGCTACTATAGGTGTAAGAAAGTGAATCCGGTGAAAAATCTTGATTTTAATGTCAAGTTTGGCCAAAAATTGTAACCCATTATTGTGGGATCACCCACATTGCGTCCATTCAATATCACAATTACAACTCTCATTTCCAAATGAGATAGATTATACAAAAGTGTTACGATTACAAATTACAAAGATTCTCCTCGAATACAATTGAGGAGTCATACAATTACAATTTACAAAGTATCCAACAGATACAAGTGAGAACAAGATAGAATTACAAATTCACTGGAACACGTGAGCTTTCCAATCATGAAGTACTTGTCATCACAAACAAGAATTGAGGACCCAACGATGAAAGGTGCACGTTTCATCCAACCATGTGGTACCCGAAGGACCAACCCCCATGCTAGGAGATAGTAAAAGAGCTTCCTACGAAAAACCTACAACCTCTATACATAGGAAAAAACAATAATAAACTACACAAGTACGAACTTACAAAATGGTTACAATGCTTCCATATGACAATGATCAACTGCACAAAACAACAAACTGACTCATGGTTGTCATAGGAGGAGTGTCATCACAAAGTTGCATGGGTTACCCTAGTGAATCTTCCTAGGCTCCGACCCCCATCTTGGGTTACCCTGGTGACCTCTTACGAAACCTGGCCCCACATGCAATCCAATGTAGAATCGATTATCTTTCCAAGAAACAAGATATCGATCATGCCATTCAAGGCCTTCTCGTCTCGTCCCAAGTCTTTACTATCCCTTGATTCCATGAGCGAGGTATTAACAAAAGTTAAGTGTTTAAACTACCCTTTTTTTCCCTTAACATATTTCTTTAATTTTCACTAATTAACTAACTTTGCATGAGTTACCCTGACACCACTTTGTGTGTCGACCCTCATGAAAAGCCACTCCCCTATTAACAAACTAGGGGATCAATTCCACTAACTTAGGGTAAACCAGGTGCACAAAACCAATTACAAATACCAACTTAAAACAATGTACAACACAACCTGTTCATAGAATTAGGTAACCATACTTCATAAAATACTACATGCACTACCCAAGTTATTTCTAAGCTAAACCAACATAAGTTAAAATCCCCCTCTAAAGAAAACACATCTGGAAGTCTTACATAAACAAATAACTCCATTTACCCAACAACGAGAATGAGAGAGATAACATAACGAAAAGACAATTTAGGCAATTTAATAACCTACTTTAGGATTTACTAAATCCAAGTAAAGCAATTACTTTTTGCAAAATTAAGGAATTTTAAAACTAACAATTTAATTACATTTTCCTTAATTACACATAATTATCAAAATCAATTTTTTTTAAAAATAAAATCATTCTATTATAAAATCAACTTTTGCATCATTATAATAAAATCACCTCAAAATAATCATATTTAAATATAAGTTAAACATATATATATAATTATATATTTAATGTATATATAATTATATATATTTATATTTAAATATATATATTTAAAAAAAAACTATTTAAATTTCAATTCATAAATATATTCCAATTAATTAATTAAAACCCAATATTTAAAATATATAATATATATATATATATATTATATATTAAATAAATAATAATAATAAAAAACATAATATATATATAAATATATATACATATATATATATATTTATATAATACATATTATATATATATATTATAAATAATATATATATATATATATATATAAATATAAAATTTATATTATACATAAAAAAAACATGAAAAAGTTCCAACGCAATTTAGCCCCCATACAAGGGATGCAGCCCCTATGGGGCCTGTAAGCTGCTGCCTATGAAGGCAAAGTGACGCTGCTCCACAATAGCCTCCCCATGGGGCTGTGGGGGTAGCCCTAAGCCCCAAACTATATTTTTATTTATTTATTTTTCATTTAAAAAAAAAAAAAAGAAATAAATCTCCCCTGGTATTTCTAGAACCAAATTTTTTGACAGATTTTTTTTTTTTTTTTTAATAGGGAAAAACCTCCCAAATTAAAACACACAAAGTTTGTATAAATAAAATACATGTCTATACATATATATAAACACAATATATATATATATAGACACAAAAATATCCATTTTACAGTCAAATTGGACAAATTTTTCCTACAGAAAAGTTATAGCATAATTTCATTATTTCAATTTCTGGAATTTTCTAAATCCAAAAAGAGGTTTTTCTAATTTCATTTGTTCCTCTTTCAATTTTGCTATTGGTAAAATTTGATTTGCCAGAGTTTCAGTTGTTTTTTTTTGTTTTCTCTACAAAAAAATATGAGAATTCCTCCATTTTTCTACTGAGATCTTCAAGAACTCACAACAAGCTTTCAAAATTAAAAATTCTAAACTTCTAAAAAAAAGATAAAGAAATTAAATGAACCTATTTTCTGAAGTTGAAGAATTACAATTTGATATTTTGCTTCCTTGCCAAATCCCAAATTCTAGATTTCCTTCCAAAATTTTCACTTCCAAATCCAAGAATATATGAAAAACAAGAAAACCTTCATTTCTTTTAACAAATTCTCCAAACAAAAATAAAATAAAATAAAATATCTCCCATTTATTTTGCTTCAAATTTATTCAAATTTCTCAAAATATTACTCAACCACCATAGTTATTTCCCCCCTTATGCATTTTCAAGATATTTTGTTTTTGTTTTTTTTTTTAAACTTTAACACTAAAATTTCATTTCAAATAGAATTTAAAACTTTTAATTCTATGCACTTTTCAAACAACATTAATTATTTAAATTTATTTACTCCACAAGATAAGCTTAATTAATCAATTTATTTACTCAACAAAATTAATTTAATTAATTAGTTTATTAATTTAATAAAATAAATTTTAGCACTAGAATTAAATTACTTTACCAAATGAATAAAATTAAATAACAATTTTAATCTAAATACATAAATTAACATTACCACCACTTAAATATTAATTCCCACATATAATTTCCACCGATAATAAATGATCAAAATATCAAAGATGACATGACTCAACAACATACCAGACACAAACTGAGGACACACTATGACAGGGTTGTGGTTTGACAAGGGAACCCCATTATTATCTCCCAATCAACAATATTGTTGGGATATGGACACGCTCAAACCTGTGAAACCAGGTGGAGACGATGTCCTGTACCTACAATCTTGTAATCAAAACTAATGTCATACATGGATAAAACATAATAGTCACATCATGAAGAGAAATCACGGAATCACAGAGCACTCGCATGCGAGTGATGTAATACCGTCCCCTTCACCTATACAATCACATCAAGACTGACAAAAGTAAAGCATCATTAGTCAACAAATAAACATATATCCATATCAACAACTATGCTAATCAAAAGCATAACATAAAACATAAACATCCATATAGTGCATCATCTCATCATAGTATAACATCCACATCGCTTTAAAGCCAGCGATCATAAAACAATAAAAAATATCTAAGTTTGTCAAATAAACACACTGTCTAACAGCATAGCAAATCGGAGGGGTGCTACATTCTACCCCCCAAGGATCAGGCTTAGTCCGGGAAGCCCACGAAAAAATAGGGATAGAGCTCCCTCATCTTGGTCGCATCCTCCCAAGTAGTTGATGTATCATCTCTAGGATCCCATTGGACCCTGACCTGCTCTATATCTCTACCCCTGAGAGCGAGTCTCCTGTGTTGCGTGATGACCATAGGCTCCAAAGCCAACTGCTCGTCCTCTACCTATAAAGCATTCCAATCAAGGACGTGAGATATGTCTGGATGATAAGGTTTGAGAACTGAAACATGAAACATATCATGAATACAAGAGAGACTGGGTGGCAAAGCAATTCGATAAGGAACTGGACCAATCTTCTCAAGGATTTCAAATGGCCCGACAAAGCAAGGTGCGAGCTTAGAGCCTTTTCGATATCGAATTGGACTCTTTTGCGGACGCACTCGCAAAAAGACTCGGTCACCTACTAAAAACTGACGATCCACCTGATGTGCATCAACATACTTCTTCTGCATATCTTGCACAACAACCAAATGTTCCCTAATATGAATTACCTATTGCTCCATATCCTAAAGCATATCAAGACCCAAAAGAACTCTGTCCTACAATTGATCCCAACTCAAAGGAGTCTGACATGGAAGCCCATACAAAGCCTGGAAAAGAGGCATACCAATCAAACTCTGATAGCTGTTGTTATAAGAAAACTCCACTAAATGGAGATAGTCCTCCCATCGTGTCTGCTGGTCCATCACATACATGTGCAACATATCCTCGAGAATCTGATTGACCCTCTCGGTCTATCCATCTGTCTTAGGATGATACACTGAACTAAAGTTCAGTTCTTTCCCCATAGCATGCTGTAATAATGTCTAGAGAGCTGAGGTGAACACAGGATCCCTGTCAAAAATGATCTGACGAGGAATACCGTGCAACCTCACAATATCTCCCATGAACACTCTAGCAACAGACAGAGCATTATAGGATGAACAAATAGGCGAGAAGTGTGCTACCTTCATCAACCTATCTACCATCACCACAATAGCATTGTGTCATCACGAAGAGTTGGATAAACCAATAATGAAATCCAATGAGATTATATCCCATTTCCACTTTGGCACCAAGTGTGGTTGTAGAATCCCTGCCAGATGTTGGTGTTCAGCCTTCACTCGCTGACACTCCAAACACCTAGACACAAAATCGGCGATATCTCGCTTCATACCTGCCCAAAAGTAAAGCTGTCGCAAATCGACATGCATCTTCTTCACTCTTGGATGAGTTGAATAAGGTGCCTGATGTGCCTCTGTCAAAACCAAGGTACAAAGATCTCCAGATAAAGGAACATAAATGCATCCCATGTACCTCAACAATCCATCTGAATCTAGAGAATAATCTGAGAATCTGCCTTCTAGAACCCTTCCTGACTCTATCTCTGATCTCATCTCCTAGTACCAACTTTCTACAAGAAGTGCATAAAGAATCTGACTCCTCAAATCCACACCAAGGGTCAACTCATACAACTCATGTCTCCGCCTGCTAAGAGCGTCAGAAACTACGTTCTCCTTCCCCTGGATGAACTTCACCTCAAATTCATACTCACAAAGGAATTCAATCCATCGCCTTTGCCTAGCATTAAGATTAGGTTGTGTGAAGATGAACTGTAGACTCTGATGGTCACTGTGCAACTCAAATCTGTGCCCCAACAAGAAATTTCTCCATCTCGTCAAAGCGTGCACTACCGTTGCCAACTCAAGATCGTGTGTAGGGTAATTCAATTCACGATCCTTGAGTTTGCGCGATTCATACACAATCACTTGACCATCCTGCATTAAGGCTGCTCCTAATCCCTCCAAAGATGTGTCAGTATAGACAACAAATCTCCAGTAGGATTAGGTATCGCAAGAATCGGTGCACTAGTCAACTTCTCCTTCAACATCTAAAATGCTGACTCACACTATTCTGACCAAACAAACTTCTTCCCTTTCCTCTGAAGAGAAGTGATAGGATGTCCTATCCTCGAGAAGCCCTCAACAAAATGTCTATAGTAACCTGCTAAACCCATGAAACTATGTATCTCTACCACATTAGTGGGCACGGGCCAATCACTGATTGCTTGGATCTTCGTAGGATCTACTGCAACACCCTCTCCTATAACTACATGCCCAAGGTACTTGACCTCAGTCTTGAAGAACTCACATTTGGACAGGTTAGCATACAACTGATTATCTCTCAAACACTGCAATACTTGCCTCAAATTCTCCTCATGTTCCTCTACTGTCCTGGAATAGATCAATATATCATCAAGAAATACCAGTACAAATCTATCTAGATATGTGTGAAAGACTCCGTTCATCAAGCTCATGAACACAAATGGCACATTCGTCAACCTGAATGGTATCACAGTAAACTCATAGTGACCGTAACATGTGTGAAATGTCATCTTATGGATATCGGCATCAACTATGCATAGCTGATGATACCCTAACTTAAGATCAATCTTTGAAAAGACCATAGAACCTTTGATCTGATCAAACAAGTCATCAATCCTAGGTAAGGGATATTGGTTCCTAATTGTCACTTTGTTCAACTGACGGTAGTCTATGCACAAACCAAGAGAACCATCTTTCGTCTTCACAAAAATTATTGGTGCTCCCCAAGGTTAAACACTAGGGTGGATGAAACCCTTTGCTAACAACTCCTCTAGCTGCAAGTGGAGCTCCTTAAGCTCCTGTGTAGTCATACGATATGGAGCTCGTGAAATAGGCTTGGAACCAAGTAAAAAATCAATCCTGAAATCAATGTCACGCTGAGGTGGCATCCCTGGAATATCATCAGTTAAAACATCTGCATACTCCTGAAGTATGGAGTGGCTATCAAGAGTAACCTTCTCCTCACTATCACCCAACTCCAAGTCATTTACTATTATTGCAAATAACTGACATCCCTGACGTACACATCTCTTCAGCTATATAGCCGAGATCATCCTCAAGGATATGGGTTTCTAAACTCCCACAATCTCTACCTCACTACCAAATGCATCAATGCATTGAATTGACTTGCGTCGACAATCTATAACGACCTTGTGAGCCTCAAGCCAATTCATCCCTAAGACAATGTCATATGACCCCAATGGTATAATGTGAAGGTCTAATGTAGTGTGAAAGGATCCAATATCCAATCTACAATCAGGTACTAGGGATTGAACTGCAACTTTAGCACTAGAGGCCAATTCGACTTGCTACCTAACGTCTTGCTTTGCTACCCTCAGTCTACATCGCGCCACAAAAAATGAAGAAATAAAGGAATCTGATGCTCCAAAATCAATAAAATGGTAACTTTTTTACCCTATAACATACCATATGTCTCCACTATTGTGCTCTGATGATCATCCTAGCGGTTATCAACCACAACAAATACTTGATGCCCTCTACCTATATCACCAACTATTGGCTCCGACGCCGCTGGCCTCTGAGTATACCCTGATGTGCCCCTATTGGGACACTATCACACTATGTGACCATGTTGGCCACATGAAAAATATCCAGTACCTCTGCCATAACCTCTACCTCTAGAAGGTGCGCTCAACTGCTAAACACTACCCCTATAGGTAGATTGTGAACTCTGCGCCGGATGCTCAAAAAAATTATGTTTATTACGCCTCTAGTTCTTGCCACCGCCCGACTGATACCTGTCACCCTGACTGTGCTAGAAACCCTTTTGTTTCCTCTATGAACTCTGATATTGTCCACTCTGAGTAGGCACCTATTGTGTCCTAGGTGGTCCAGCTCCTTGAGTTTTGCCACTATGTGCACTAGGTCCTGCAGTTGAAGAACTGCCTATCTGCACTCCAGTGTGACCACCCAAAGCCATCACCTGGTTCTCCTCCACCAATATGGCCTTCACCACCATTGACTCTATATTCTTGGGTTTGAAAACCCGTACATTACCACTAATCTAGGCATTTAATCCCCTAATGAAATGTTGAACCAACATGCCCTCATCATCACCAATGCCCGCAAACTGCTTGAGCTCGTAAAAATGATGCTCATACTGCTCTATAGACATGGAACTCATCTCCACGACGTTGATTCCAATGATCAAAAAGGAATCTGGGCCTGAACCTCTTTAGGAACAAATCCCAAGATATAGTACTGATATCTATATGGAGCTTTTTCTCCTCCATCCTCCACCAAGTAGATGCAAAATTCCTCAAGTTCATTATTGCACATCTCACTTTGGTGTTGCTACCATAAGGGTGCATAGCAAAACACCTATTTAGATCAATCAAGCATATATTAGCCTCTGATCCACTGCCCAAACCATCAAATGTGGGTGGAAAAGCTCTAAGAAGGTCTCTCATATGAGTAGCCAAGACTGCCTTAGACTGAGCTAGATCCTCTCTCTCACCTATAACATCTTTATCTTTATCCTACCGTAGACCTAAATGAGCTAGAGTCTCCTCTAGCAAACGACGCAACTGAGTGTCCCTAATCCTTGGTGGATCCTGATGCTGATTACCAACCTCTCGTACATATTGAGAATCTTGTTGCTCCTCACGATCTAAGGCATGGGGAACAATGGGAGGTGTATTCTACTGAATACCTTCACTACAACCTACACAGCCATGACCCCTACCACAACCTCGCCTAGGTGGCATGATCCTGTACCGATACACACCACGACATAAGACAAGGTACTCAAACTTAAATTCTAAGCAACTAACAACTTAATGGGTTCCACATTATCCCAGAGCACCCAATGTTTAACCTTGGGCTCTGCTACCATGTGTATCGCCTACCACGCAACCCTAGAGAATGCCACACACATAAGAGAAGTGAAGAATTTATTTTTTTCTTTAAAAGTGTAATTAAACAAGTAAAGTAAACTACACTTACACAAACATTCTCTAAGGTATGTGATGATGCTATTTACAATACCCAATACTAACCAAAGTTACTAACATGACATAAGATTATAACTCATGAATTAAAGATCATACATCTATCAACATTAAATTACATCATATAAAATGTAAAGTACAATAATGATCCATCCATACATTACGTCCATTCAATATTACAATTACAACTCTCATTTCCAAATGAGATAGATTATACAAAAGTGTTACAATTACAAATTACAAAGATTCTCCTCAAATACAATTGAGGAGTCATACAATTACAATTTACAAAGTATCCAACAGATACAAGTGAGAACAAGATAGAATTGAAAATTCATTGGAACACATGAGCTTTCCAATCATGAAGTACTCGTCATCACGAACAAGAATTGGGGACCCAACAGTGAAAGGTGCACGTTCCACCCAACCATGTAGTACCTGAAGGACCAACCCCCATGCTAGGAGATAGTAAAAGAGCTTCCTAGGAAAAACCTACAACCTCTAGACATAGGCAAAAACAATAATAAACTACACAAGTACGAACTTACAAAATGGTTACAATGCTTCCAGATGACAATGATCAACTACACAAAACAACAAACTAACTCATGGTTGTCATAGGAGGAGTGTCATCACAAAGTTGCAAGGGTTACCCTAGTGAATCTTCCTAGGCTCCGACCCCCATCTTGGGTTACCCTGGTGACCTCTTATGAAACCCGGCCCCACATGCAATCCAATGCGGAATCGATTATCTTTCCAAGAAACAAGATATCAATCATGCCATTCCAGGCCTTCTCGTCTCATCCCAAGTCTTTACTAGCCCTTGAGTCCATGAGTGAGGTATTAACAAAAGTTAAGTGTTTAAACTACCCTTTTTTTCCCTAACATATTTCTTTAATTTTCACTGATTAACTAACTTTGCATGAGTTACCCTGACACCACTTTGTGTGTCGATCCTCATGAAAAGCCACTCCCCTATTAACAAACTAAGGGATCAATTCCACTAACTTAGGGTAAACCAGGTGCACAAAACCAATTACAAATACCAACTTAAAACAATGTACAACACAACATGTTCGTAGAATCAGGTAACCATACTTGATAAAATACCACATGCACTACCCAAGTTATTTCTAAGCTAAACCAACATAAGTTAAAATCCCCCTCTCAAGAAAACACATTTGGAAGTCTTAAATAAACAAATAACTCCATTTACCCAACAACGAAAATGAGAGAGATAACATAACGAAAAGACAATTTAGGCAATTTAATAACCTACTTTAGGATTTGCTAAATCCAAGTAAAGCAATTACATTTTTCAAAATTAAGGAATTTTAAAACTAACAGTTTAATTTCATTTTCCTTAATTACACATAATGATCAAAATGATTTTTTTTTTTAAAATAAAATCATTCTATTATAAAATCAACTTTTGCATCATTATAATAAAATCACCTCAAAATAATCATATTTAAATATAAGTTAAACATATATATATAATTATATATTTAATGTATATATAATTATATATATTTATATTTAAATATATATATTTAAAAAAAAACTATTTAAATTTCAATTCAGCAACATATCTGTAATAAATATATATATGAATATAAAATTTATATTATATGGCATGAAACAACATTAAAAAAAGTTCCAACGTGAGCTCCAACCCCCCATACAGTAATTTTATGTCATTGGCTACTGGTGGAAATGTTGTCATGGAAGATAGTCGCTGCCTCCCACGCTGTTCTCCATGGGGGGGGGGTCAGGGGAGGCCCCTACCTAAACTATATTTTAATTTTAATTTTTCTATTCTTTTAAAAAATAAAAAATAAATCTCCTGTCCTGGTGGATTTTAACACAAAATTCTCTTTGGATGAATTTTTTTTTAAACAAGGAAAACCTCCAAATTAAACACACAAAGTTTGTATAAATAAAATACATGTATATATATATATATATATATACACACACAAATCTCCATTTTATAGTCAAATTGGATAATTTTTTCATACATAAAAGTTACAGCAATAATTTTCAAGCATAATTTCATGATTTCAATATCTCAAAATTTCCAAATCCAAACAGAGGATTTTCTAATTTCATTTGTTCCTCTTTCAATTTTTCTATTGTTAAAATTTGATTTTCCAGAGTTTCTGTTGTTTTCTTTTGTTTTCTCTACAAAAAAATCTGAGAATTCCTCCATTTTTCTACTGAAATCTTCAAGAACGCACAACAAGCGTTCAAAATTAAAAATTCAAAACTTCAAAAAAAAGATAAAGCAATTAAATGAACCTGTTTTCTGAAGTCTGAAGAATTACAATTTGATGTTGTACTTCCTTGCCAAATCCCAAATTCTAGATTTCCTTCCAAAATTTTCACTTCCAAATCCAAGAATGTATGGAAACAAGAAAACCTTCATTTCTTTTAACAACAAATTCTCCAAACAAAAATAAAACATCTCCCATTTATTTTCCTTCAAATTTAGTCAAATTTCTCAAAATATCACTCAACCACCATAGTTATTTCCCCCCTTATGCATTTTTAAGATATTTTGTTTTTTTTTTTTTAAAACTTTAACACTAAAATTTCATTTCAAATAGAATTTAAAACTTTTAATTCTATGCACTTTTCAAACAACATTAATTATTTAAATTTTTTTACTCCACAAGATAAGTTTAATTAATCAATTTATTTACTCAACAAAATTAATTTAATTAATTAGTTTATTAACTTAATAAAATAAATTTTAGCCCTAGAATTAAATTACTTTACCAAATGAATAAAATTAAATTAACTAAATTAAATAAAAATTTTAATCTAAATACATAAATTAACATTACCACCACTTAAATATTAATTTCCACATATAATTTCCACCGATAATAAATGATCAAAATATCAAAGACGACACGACTCAACAACATACCAGACACAAGCTGATGACACACTATGACAGGGTTGTGGTTTGACAAGGGAACCTCGTTACTATCTCCCAATCAACAATACCGTTGGGATATGGACACACTCAAATCTGTGAAGCCAGATGGAGACGATGTCCTATACCTATAATCTTGTAATCAAAATGAATGTTGTACATGGATAAAACATAACAATCACACCGTGAAGAGAAATCACGGAATCACAAGGCCCTCACATGTGATTGATGTAATCTTGTCCCCTTCACCTATACATTCACATCGAGACTGACGAAAGTAAAGCATCATTAATCAATAGATAAGCATATATCCATATCAACAACTATGCTAATCAAAAGCATAACATAAAACATAAACATCCATATAGTGCGTCATCTCATCATAGTATAACATCAACTTCACTCTAAATCCAGCGATCATAAAACAATAACAAATATCTTAGTCTGTCAAAGTAAACACACTGTCTAACAGCATAGCAAACCGGAGGGGTGCTACATTATTTATACACAATTGTTTGTCAGTATCCCATGTATTCAAAATCTCATATTTTATCTCTTTCTATTTACAACAAATAATGCTAACCTATTTTATTCTATATCTATATTTTTTCCTTTTTAATGTTGCACAGATACAATAGACATACAAGGAAATTAGTGTATTGTAAATTGTCTATTTCAAAATCTTTCTTTGTCCAACAAGTTGATCCAATGCTGCTCACTCTTGTTGAACACCACCAACATCACATGTAAGTACAAAAATTTCCTATTATCAATAAATAGATTTGGTGAACTAATTGTAAATATTATTAATTATTTCTCTTTCTTTTTTGCAATGGAATGTAATTCTACTAGGAATCTAGCTTTCTAGATAGACAACTAAGTGTAGTGAATGAGATGCTATGTAATTCATAAACAAAAAACTATTCTTTGCTCATGAGCATGTTGCTTTTGTAGGTGAAAATTTGAATAATTGTAGTCATCAGATATGTTGTTCATTGGATAGATATTTGCATAGCACGTATTTGATTTAAAATGATGGAGATGAAGAAACAAGAGAAATGATTTTGGCCTACAAGGTATGTAGGCAAGTGTTAGAAAATTCATGGCATTTGTCATGACTTTAAAATTCATGGCATTCGCCAAGAAATTATAAGTTATGATGTTTTCCAATGATTTTATAACACTTGTGACTGCATACCCTATAGGCCATGAGTGCTTTGGTGTTCATGCATCGGATTTTCCACAATGGTGATCATTTCGATTCAATGCTACGTATACGTTTACTTTAGAATGGGTGTTCCAAAAAAAATGTTCATCACTCCCAACTATATAATCTTACCATATCAATAAATAGATTCAGTGAACCAATTGTAAATACCATTAATTATTTTTAGTTTCACATTTTCTTTAATGGTTTTGCACATATACTTAGTTACTTTTAATTCTTCCTTTTTAATTCCAATGGATTGAGTAGAATGTCTTTTTTGAAGTCAAATAAATCATTGTTTCCCCACAAAACAAGGCATACCTTTTAATTCAATTATTCTTAAAATGCTAAATATGTGTCATGTCATCGTATTCTTCTTCTCATGAGGCTTTTTTATTCGTTTTACATCAAAGATGGTGTAAGTTAGTCTTCAATTGGACTATGCACATGTTTCCTCTCTAAGTGTTATTTGTTCTTATTCTATTTAATCATCCATTTATTATTTTGGTTTAACTAAGTCCTCCTAATTTTGTTCATACACAAATTATAGAACATCTTTTTACTAGAATAAATTGTAGTGCCCCTCCTTCCACGTTTTTTTTTGTGTTGTTTCCTTTCTCACTGTGTATTCAGGTATTGTTGGATTAAATAAAATTATTAAATTAATAAGGTATATGCAATAAATAAATATAAAATATTAAAAGTACTTATTGAGTTTAAACTTAGAACACGTCTAGTTCAATTAAATAAAATAAATTAATAAATGATGGCAGGCACGGTTATTAATAGCAATTAACAGAAGCATGGTCGCATGTGCCTCCTCTAGACAGACCACTCTCCCTATCTTCATGCCATGAAAACTAATTTTAGAATACACTCCTTGTAACTGCTTCATGATTGAGTCTTAGGTGATTTTCTTGGTGGAAGGGCTCTGCATGCAGAAAACGCCTTTTCTAATTAATTATCTTTTGGCGTGAAAATAGAAAGAAGGAGAAGTGGGGGAAACACCCTTCTACATCAATGGATGGAAGAGAGGTCTTTGTAATCGACACCCATAATATGTGTGCAAACCTTGCCCAAGATTGGGATCAGCATTGCTGGCAACAGGAAACCATTTGGGCAAAATCTCAAGGTGAGTCCCTCCCCTGGTCTCTGTGTTTCCCATCTTTTTTACATGCATGTCTACCAGGGAAATTTGCAACAATAATATCTGATGCATACACACACATATATACACACAATCACATCTACAAATATTTGACTGTAAAATAACATGTATCTATCATTCTCAAGGTGGAAAAAAAAATGTAGATATATATATTTGCTAACTGTAATACTTGTGAGATGGAATATTATAATTATCATACTAAGTTGGCTATGAGATATGTATCCTTCCGCAATAGAGCAGATCAGGGAAATTTATTTATGCCAACATATATATGGATTTATTGTTAATGTAGCCTCTTGTCCTATAACATTTTTATTAACCAAAAATTTAAGTACTGAACTATAGTTATGCAAGTGGAAAATATCGGTGACAATTAAGATAATGAAATAATTGTCTCACCACCACTCGTA
The DNA here is from genome assembly GCA_007258455.2 of Sequoia sempervirens. NCBI lineage: Eukaryota > Viridiplantae > Streptophyta > Pinopsida > Cupressales > Cupressaceae > Sequoia > Sequoia sempervirens. The sequence goes on from VDFB02039384.1 coordinate 56,704, forward strand.
TATAATATTCATGCTCACTGAGCATATACATTTCTTGTATCTTTTAAGCTCTCGTAGTTCCCTAGGTGGCCTTCGGAACCTTTTCAAAATTTGTGAGAGAACTCTAAATATCTCCCAGCGTCAATTATCTCAGCCCAAATATGGCAACACAAAAGCCCGCAGCCCCTGGATTTCCTTGACCACTTTTCTAACTGAAGGGCAACCTTTGTTTACTCCCTATTGTCCCTAATTTCGTTGGTCATATTATTATTATTATTAGAATATGGTGCATGAATAAATAGTCTCGAAGGTACCGACTATTGACTTGTCTTTGATTAGGATCAATGAGGAAATTTGTTTAAGGATCATTGATATCTTAGCCGCCTCTTGCATGTATTCGGCCTCCATAGAGATATCGATTTGTGCATTGTCATATTTCAAGTATGGCTAATATCCAAATTTACAACTGAGGTATTTCCTTGCTTCCCCATAGGTATTCTTCATCGTACTGGTCTCTTCCTTCCCATCTTTGCTTTATTCTTCTCCATAGTTGTGAAGACAATAGGGCTGATGTGTCTTACCATGTAAAATATTAGTTCCAGCTATCATTTCCTTGAACACAAAAGAGTTTCAAGGCTCAATTTCTAAGGGGATGACTCGACGCCTTAATTATGATCTCCACGTTGTTGCAAGAAAATCAATCTTGATCTTTCCTTTTCGCTGTAAGTCTTATTTAACTTCATCTTTCATTCGACCAGGATTTACCTGAAATAACATCAAGGTGCAGTTGATAAAGAATTTGGCTCTGCCACTGATCTTTAATAACATCTTCCTTAGATATTTCATTAACCCATTTCTTACTATCTATCTTGTTTGATGGTATGAACGATCTCAGTTTATTGAGTGTTTCGAATGTTGAAGTGCACATTTTTGTACTTACATTGAAAGTTGAGGAGGCCTGGGTAGTGTTGAAATACATAGTATATATCTATTAAATACAAAGCTTCGTGAAACACTGAATATTTCCTTCTCAATTCAAGTTTGTAAGACACATGGTTTCTCTAAATCAATTTGAAGAAATTGCAGCTCCTGTCTTGCGATGGTTTTAGGAGAAATGACAATCATTTTACCTATCTTGTTGTTTGTCGAATTGTTAGGCATTACCTAGTAGTTAAACTCAAGTTCTGAAATTAACTATCACCCCGTATTATGGCATACAGGAATCAACCTTTATCTGTATCATTAATATCTCCCTCCTTTATCTATGTCAGTTTGTATACCAATAGCCTTTTGAAAACACAGTCGTTGCCTTGATTCGAGTCACTGGTTATTCAAGGTTGATAATACCACCACCGAGTATCTGTTTGCATGTCAATTTCTGAGGAGGGGTCATCAATTTGTTATGTTGTAGTGTCGAGCCATGCTGTTAATGCCTAGCAATCTTGTCTCCATCTTTCCTAAACTCCAGTTAGTGTTAGATCGACATCTATTCTTTATCACCGCCCTTCTAAATAGGTAGAAATTGGAATTTGTCTTTATCGGCATAATTTAAAAAATTGGTATGTGAGACCATTCGCTTGAATCATTAGATTTGCTACAAGAATAACAATCGGCTTGTCTAGCCATGTTTGCTAAGTTTTTTTTAGATAGTCTTTACCCAGTTTATTTGATAATATGAGATATACAATTCGAACTTCATCCAATCGATCATTGTAGAATGCATACGAGGATTTAATTAAATATATACATATATGTATTTGTACAATTTTGGTTAAGAGTTTCTGTCTACAAAGTATGTATTGTATAATCTTTTATTTTGATTTGTATTGAGATTTGAACCAAGGTAATGGGGACAGATTTAAATATATATATATATATATATATGTCCTATTCAATAGTAGATGAGCTATTGTAAGTGTAATGCACCGCCACGCAACCCTAGAGGGAGTTGCAATTCACTATTCATTTAATTACGTTTTCACAATACATAATGCTCTAATAAACCTTTTAAATAGAACCCTTTCAAAATGACGTTCATTTTCACATTAAATACAATTAAATAACCATCTCCAATGATTATATTCAAACATATATTAAATATATATTTACTTTATTTAATCACTTATTTATCCATTCATTTCTTCAATTTATCCACAAAGGTCAGAGCACTCTCTTAATAAATTCATGCTATTCTAAAAGAACCCACTTTGCTCCCATTTAGCACACAACACCATTTCAAAGACTTATATTTTAAAAAAATAAAATAAAATAAAAATAAAATAAATACCTATGCATTTAAATCCTTCCATTTAATTCTCAAAATCAATCATTATAATAAAACCCCATTATTTACAATATATATAATAAAATATATTATATATAATATATAACATATATTATTATATATATAAATATATTTTTTTTTAAATAAAACTAAAATCAACATACACATTATATATATATATATAATATATATATATTATAATATATAATATTTAAATATTATATATATTATATTTATATATATATATAAAAATAAATAACAAAAAAAAACTAAGGCACGCGGACGCGCCGCCCTCCTTATGAGGCAGGGCGCGGCTAGGGCACGCCGGCCTCCCCTATGGGAGGTAGCGCTGCCAATGGCAGCACTTCCCCCCATAGTTTGTGGGAGGCGACTGCCAAAGGCAGCTGGCCTCTCCCTTGCGGGTGGCCATGGCGCCATGGTCGCCGCCCTCCCCAAAGCCCTAAAAAAATTAAATTTATTTTTTATTTTTTTATTCACAATAAAACACTAATTCAAAAACGGAACCTTATGTTTTCTGTTTTCTAAACCAGATTATAAAAAAACATAAACATGCAAATATATATATATATATATATATATATATATATATATATATATATATATATATATATATATATATATATGATATGTATACCCCCAAACATAATATATATATATATATATATATATATATATATATATATATATACACATCATATATATATATATATATTACAAAATAGTTCTTAATAAACAGATAAAAGAGGGAGAAATCTTTCCACATAATGAAATTGAGGAAGAACTTCAAACACAACCTCATGAACACAATTTTTTTCAATTTCAAACAAAAAATTTGCAAGATCTTCTTGTTTTCTTTTCTATTTCATTCTATTGCAAGAATTTGTCTTTGTTCTCTCTTCTTCTATGTTTTCAAAGGGGTTTCCAGATCTGTTTGCTAACTTCTCATTCAAATTGAAACTAATTTTAAAACTTCAATACAAAACCAGAATAGAACCTGAATAAAGAACTTGAAGAACAAATTGAGGAGGAATCCTTTGATGCTTTCATTCCTTGCCAAACTCCCCCAAAGATCTTCATCTCCAACCAAGATTCCATCCAAGAAAATCAAAAGCCCTCTTTTTGCAACCAAATTATCCATAAGCCCCCCTTGAAAGAAAACCCCAAAATGAAAATATATTCTCCCCCAAATTTTCAAATTCAAACTCAAATCCACTTCAAATTAAATCTCAAATTCACATTCAAATTCCATTCAAATTAAATTGCAACTTCAATTTCAAATTCTAATTTAATTCCAATTCTAATTTCTTCACAAAATATCTTTTTTTAAAAATAGTCAACTAATTCTAAAAATATCTTTTCTACCCCAAAGTCATTGCATTTGAAAACATTTGAATTTTTAATAACTTAAAACAACTTTCAAATTTCTAATTAGAATTCAATATATTTTAAAACCTTCTTTCCACACAAACTAATTTAAATCTTTTAACACTTTTAATTCAAAGAATAACTTAATCAATTCCACAATTAATTTAATTAATCAATAAAATAAATCTAATTCAGCATTAGATTATTTTATTAATTAAATTAAATTAATTAATAAAGTAAGTAACATTCCTAGCATTACAATCAAATACATTTAATCAACAGTTAATCAACATAAGCCATTTAACTTGAATTTAAATAAAGAATACGGAGACAAGACAACATAACCACCAACCCGATTACAACCCGACGACACACTGTGACTAAGGTGGTGGCTTGACATAGGAAAACCTAGCTACTATCTCCCAATCGATTTCCATCGGACAAGGGACACACTCAGACCTATGGAACTAGGTGGAGTCGATGTCCTATACCTGCATCCTGCAACCACATGAATGTTGAACATGCATATAACATAATCAAAACACACTGTGAAGAGGAAATCGTGGAATCACAGGGCGCTCGCATGCGAGTGAGGTGATCCTGTCCCCTTCACCAATACAGTATCACTAACTGACAAAGCTTACTCATTAACGCAATCAAATCATAAAGAATCATAAAGAAAAAATTGCATAACAACGGAGCACAAAATGGAGGGGTGTTACATCCTCCCCCCAAGGGTCAGGCTTACTCCTGGAAGCCTGCAAGTACCCTTAGTACAAATTCCATAAGGTCACGCATAATGCAAGTCATTACAAAGCTTACTCAAGACAAGGTATGTGACATCATCGCTTCAACATTCATTTAACATTTTGCATTTTGAATCTAGGTACACTAATCTAACATCAACATGATTTCTTAAAACTTAACAATAAAATTGGGGACTATAGGCCTCACCAACAAGATGCACCTACTATGTAATTATCATTTACATGAAATTGTTTCACGAATCATTTTCCTCTAACTTTCACTTACTGCAAAATGATTTTCTATTCATATTATACATTTTCCATGATTATGAATGCAACTTGGGGACTTAGGTCCTTTACCCAAGGTTTGGTCTAGGAAAACAAACCTTCATGAATACATAAACATTTTCTCCTAAGATCTGGTTTCAACACACCACACACTCAAGGACAAGCATCTTTGTTAAACCAATGAGAAGAGAGGGAAGGAGAGAGGAGAATTTACAATTCTAACATAAGCACTAATGCAAACATGGTCTCATCATCATACAATCTCTTTCACACCAGTGCATCGATCATATGAGAGCATGCACAAACTTTATGAACTAACAACATGATCAATCATTTTCATTACCATATTTATAATATCAATTAAACATACACGCAAAAGAAACTTCAAACCACATAGGGTCAATCTAGCAATCAATTACATAAGGAAGTAAAGCACAAGAAGACATGCACTAGAAACTTGCATGGTCATGAGAAACAACAAAACTCTAGAAGAGAATACATACAAAAGGAACTTCTTGGCAACCTCAAGGTCAAACAAACCTTTTCACAACATGAGCAGAGAAACCAAGCAAGGGTAATTTTAGGCAGCACATGTCACCTGCAACCCACCAACAAACTAAGGTCCAACATGCTCACCCCCAACATAGGATATAGGAAGGTAATCGATCTCAACCTTGGGAGACTCTCAACCAAGGGAATCACTCCAATCTTGAAGGGTAAGAGAAGACCTAGGAGGCATCATTCCTCCACAACACAAAACAAGGTTGGGAAACTCAACCCTCTAAATTGCCATATTAAGGCACTCAAGGCAAGAGGTCCTACGACTATCTCACCCCAACAAGCATTTGGAATACACCCAACAAACACACTACAACCATATTCCAGAACCACTCAAGGGTCACAACCCTTTACACAATGAAAGAGCCAAGCAACAAGAAGGAAGCCAAGCAAAACACACCTCTTGGTAGGCTTGCGAGCCTAACCCTCACAAAAGCATTCAACAAAATACATGCAAGGTGGAAACCACAGCAAAATTGATTGTCGTCCACCACACACAACACATCAATTTCACACACCACACAATCGTCCATAATACATTCTTCCAGTAGAAAAGATATCGGTGCATTGCGCACTACACCAAGGATTCTATCCCTTCCACTGGTTTTCTGCACCATTGGACCTACACCCCCTAATGACAATTTCTAGGCAAACAAGAGAAATCAACCCAAAAGGAAAACAACACGAAAGAGTAAAACAACTAGATCAATACAATGGGCTCATAGTGCCCAGAGTATAACCTACACAGCTTACAACATAATTGGTCCAACATAATCCCAGAGTACCCAGTGTTTAAACCTAGGCTCTGATACCATGTGTAATGCCCCACCACGCAACCCTAGAGGGAGTTTCAATTCACTACTTAAACGTACCAAATTTTTTTTTTTTTTAAAGTACAAATAACATGTAAGATGAATACACATTGCCAACAACCTCTAAGGCCACGAGACAAAGATTACCTTAAAACCTAAACCACAACTAACATCAATTGAAACCGAAACATTAATCACTTACAAAATTAAGATTACATACATTCCATACAAGATAAATTATAACAAGGATAAAAAATACCTCATGATTCCAATTAACAACATTTAAACAATAAGATTACAACACTCATTCCCCGAATGAGGTAATTCCAATAAGCATGATTACAAATTACAAATTCCACCTCGAAACAAATGAGGGGTAAAGAATAAGAGATCCACTGAAAAGAATGAAGCCAGAAAAGCAACTGGATCCAACGAGCTCTCCAACATGAAAGTCTCGTCCACATGAGCAAGAGCAAAAACCAACAGAGGAAGGTGCACATTCCACCCAACCAAGTGAAACCAAAAGGCTCACCCCCCATGCTAGGAGATAGTAACAAGGATTTCCTAGACAAGACCATCTACCACTAGACACATGCTAACACATAGACTGAACAGAGATAAGAAAATAAACCACATCACTTAATATCATGGTTACAATGCTTCCAAAGTACAAAATCGAGTACAATCACTGTACAATAAAAACCAACGGTACAACACTATACCGACTGTTGTCATAGGAGGAGTGTCATCGCAAAGGCTGCATTAGTTATCTAATGGTGTTCTTCCTAGGTCCCGGCCCCCCTCTAGGGATATCTTGGTAACCTCTCACGAACCCGGCGCCATATGCACACCAGAGCGGAATCGGTTATCTTTCAAAAAGACAAGATAACGATCTTGCCATTCTAGGCCTTTCCGACTCATCTCAAGTCTCATACAAGCCCTTGAGCCAATGAGCGAGGCTAAATTATCTTATTAGTGTTCAAAGCTACTCTCTCCCTAGTATAAGTTATTTTAATTTTCACTTAATTAACTTACTCTCACACGAGTTATCCTAGAACCACTTTGGGCCCGGCGCTCGTTGAAAGACACTCCCCTATCGACAACACATAACTCAACCACATGCCAAGGGTAGAAAATGCACTAACACTTATCACAAATAATCAATACACCTCAATAGGTAACACATCACTACGGATTTACAAAACTTGAAACCAAAGCGTGCACTACCCAAGGCTAACACAAGGTTGACTACATAACAACAACCCATTTAATGAACTAATAACCTGACTCAACCATGGATCACAAGGTCACACAACCCATTCAAAGAACTAGGTTCCCACTGAAGCTTAACTCACACACAATCCAAGATAGACAATAACAAATCACAAGAGAAACAACATCTCAAGAATGCAATTGGAAGACTTACATGAGCAACAACTCCAATACAAATTAACATCACAATCAAAGCACACTCATAAATTCACAGCCATAACAATATTGCCCATACAATGACAACAAGAAATGACTTAAAATCAACAATCATATAATCACACGTTCATCAATGCTTAAAGATGTAATTTTGGCAAACAATCTTTTCTCATAAAACTAGTACAAAAGTACCCAAACACATCAAACACTTAATCTTTTAACTATACCAATACGTTCTAGACCTTATGATTTTTCATGAACCGCATCTGTTCCTTGCAATATAAAACAAACATCATTCCCTATTCACCATTTAAGGCAATAGAATATAAAATCTTTAAAATAACATTCTACCCATTAGAGTAACATCGTAATCAATTACCCTTTCAAGAACCTCAAAATCCCATCAAGTCAAACAAGTCGTTGAAACACATTAACCATGTTCATCTCGAATAAAGCCTTAACCCCTAACAACATTTAATCCTTTCACTAACCTTAATTGCCAAAGTTCAATAGCCCTAATTCAAAGATCACAACTTGCCTACGCCTTCCAATTCAAGCACAATTATACTAATGAATTTTCACGTATTTCATAAAACTAAAACACCATTCTTTATTCAACTTGATAAAGATAAACATTATTAAAGGAATTTCAAATCCTATTAATTACATTTAATATAAACGCTTTGATCTTTCAAACGAAATACAAATTACACCTAAATTGACCAATTTAAACCAATGATATGAATTAACACAACGTAGAACGAACTCCTCGGGAGCACTTCAGGTAATTCAATGACCTATCGTTAGGATATTCTAAATCCAAGTCACGCGAGGACACAATGCCTAATTCAATCAATTAATTAACCTTCTGGAAAATTCCCAAAATAAATACCATCGCATTGGAAGCATTAAAGAATTGAAACTATTCATTTAATTACATTTTCACAATACATAATGCTCTAATAAACCTTTTAAATAGAACCCTTTCAAAATGACGTTCATTTTCACATTAAATACAATTAAATAACCATATCCAATGATTATATTCAAACATATATTAAATATATATTTACTTTAATTAATCACTTATTTATCCATTCATTTCTTCAATTTATCCACAAAGGTCAGAGCACTCTCTTAATAAATTCATGCTATTCTAAAAGAACCCACTTTGCTCCCATTTAGCACAAAACACCATTTCAAAGACTTATATTTAAAAAAAATAAAAAAAAATAAAAATAAAATAAATACCTATGTGTTTAAATCCTTCCATTTAATTCTCAAAATCAATCATTATAATAAAACCCCATTATTTAAAATATATATAATAAAATATATTATATATAATATATAACATATATTATTATATATATAAATATATATATTTTTAAATAAAACTAAAATCAACATACACATTCTATATATATAATATATATATTATATTTATATAATATATAAAAAAAAGAAATAACAAAAAAAAAACTAGGGCACACGGACGTGCCGCCCTCCTTATGAGGAGGGGCGCGGCTAGGGCCGCACCGACCTCCCCTGTGGGAGGAGGCGCTGCCAATGGCAGCGCTTCCCCCCATAGTTTGTGGGAGGCGGCAGCCAAAGGCAGCGCCCTCTCCCTTGGGGGTGGCCGTGGCGGCCATGGCCGCCGCCCTCCCCCCAAAGCCCTAAAAAAAAATTATTTTATTTTTTATTTTTTTATTCACAATAAAAAAAAACACAAATTCGAAAAATAGAACCCTTATTTTCTGCTTTTTCTAAACCAGATTATAAAAAAAACATAAACATGCAAATATATATATATATATATATATGATATGTATACCCCCAAACACACACATCATATATATATATATATATTACAAAATAGTTCTTAATAAACAGATAAAAGAGGGAGAAATCTTTCCACATAATGAAATTGAGGAAGAACTTCAAACACAACCTCATGAACACAATTTTTTTCAATTTCAAACAAAAAATTTGCAAGATCTTCTTGTTTTCTTTTCTATTTCATTCTATTGCAAGAATATGTCTTTGTTCTTTGTTCTTCTATGTTTTCAAAGGGTTTTCCAGATCTGTTTGCTAACTTCTCATTCAAATTGAAACTAATTTTAAAACTTCAATACAAAACCAGAATAGAACCTGAATAAAGAACTTGAAGAACAAATTGAGGAGGAATCCTTTGATGCTTTCATTCCTTGCCAAACTCCCCCAAAGATCTTCATCTCCAACCAAGATTCCATCCAAGAAAATCAAAAGCCCTCTTTTTGCAACCAAATTATCCATAAGCCCCCCTTGAAAGAAAACCCCAAAATGAAAATATATTCTCCCCCAAATTTTCAAATTCAAACTCAAATCCACTTCAAATTAAATCTCAAATTCACATTCAAATTCCATTCAAATTAAATTGCAACTTCAATTTCAAATTCTAATTTAATTCCAATTCTAATTTCAATTTCAATTCCAATTCTAATTTCTTCACAAAATATCTTTTTTTAAAAATAGTCAACTAATTCTAAAAATATCTTTTCTACCCCAAAGTCATTGCATTTGAAAACATTTGAATTTTTAATAACTTAAAACAACTTTCAAATTTCTAATTAGAATTCAATATATTTTAAAACCTTCTTTCCACACAAACTAATTTAAATCTTTTAACACTTTTAATTCAAAGAATAACTTAATCAATTCCACAATTAATTTAATTAATCAATAAAATAAATCTAATTCAGTATTAGATTATTTTATTAATTAAATTAAATTAATTAATAAAGTAAGTAACATTCCTAGCATTACAATCAAATACATTTAATCAACAGTTAATCAACATAAGTCATTTAACTTGAATTTAAATAAAGAATACTGAGACAAGGAAACATAACCACCAACCCGACTACAACTCGACGACACACTGTGACTAAGGTGGTGGCTTGACATAGGAAAACCTAGCTACTATCTCCCAATCGATTTCGATCGGACAAGGGACACGCTCAGACCTGTGGAACTAGGTGGAGTCGATGTCCTGTACCTGGATCCTGCAACCACACGAATGTTGAACATGCATATAACATAATCAAAACACACTGTGAAGAGGAAATCGTGGAATCACAGGGCGCTCGCATGCGAGTGAGGTGATCCTGTCCCCTTCACCAATACAGTATCACTAACTGACAAAGCTTACATCATTAACGCAATCAAATCATAAAGCATCATAAAGAAAACATTGCATAACAACGGAGCACAAAATGGAGGGGTGTTACAGTAAGAGTAATCTATGTGATCCATCATCTCCAATTTTCACAACATTTTATACCTGTTTCTTGTTTTCTTTTCCTTTTATCGTGTTCCCTAGCCATTACTGGCACCATTGCGTTTGGAGTTTGAAATAGTATGTTATCATTTATCCATAGTAAGGTAAATCTTTTGTTGATTGTTTATCTTGCCTTGCTTGGCCTATCTTTTCTCATGGTGTTGTCACTTTTGGACTCATGTTTTGGACCTAAGTTACTACAAATTCAACTCTAATCTCTTCCTTACACCTTGAAATGTTTTAGTTTCATGTTTGGAGATATTCAAAGTCCTTTTTCTATTGGAATTGCTAAATATCCAACATCATTAGTTGAGCACTGTGTTGCAGTCCTTTACTTTAGGTAGTTATTCAACTAGCCTGTATTTGCACCGTTGTGTCCAATAACACTCTAGCGTATTCTCATGTTCGGACCCAAAATAAAGTGGTTGTTTCACTTATCATCATAATCTCATTAGACGTGAGATGCCTTTTAAAACTTGGTCGAGTGGTTAGTCATATCCAATTGACCTCAGCACGGACCTTTATTTTAGATATCTTTGATTTTCATATGAATATAAGAAATTAAGTATATTTACACTGATAATGTCTTCTAATTTTAATTTTAAAATATAATCTTATTTATATTTTGATAAAAATTATTTAATTATGATTATATTTATGGATTATTGATATATTCAAATGTATTTATGTATAGGTATGTTACAATATAGGGTGGTAAATAGTAAGAAAGGGATTTTACTAATTGTGGAAGTTTTGATGGTAAATGAAGAAATAAAAAGGAATAATATGTTATGAATGATTTTAATAGTTATTGTTAAAGTAAGCATTTAAATAGTTGTAGATAAAAGACTTTTGTTGGAAAATGTTTTGGTTATGATAGAAAAATTGATCTATTTGTAGATAGTTATTTGAAAAGATTTGTTGAAAGGGAAAAAGTTATTTGGATGATGTAGTTTATGATAGGTTATCTTACGGTGATAAAAAACTAAATTAGCAAGGAAAAGAAAGTTTAGTTCTTATTTTTAGTTATTTGGTATCCATATAGTTGAATAAGGAGTGATTGGAAGAATGTTGTAACACAAAGGTAAACGATAAGTTTATTCTCTATTGATTACTAGAGAATAGTGGTTATTTTAAATAGTTGGCTAGTAAATATGCTTATGATATGAATATTTGGATTATCATTATTGTATTAAGTATGTTAGGGTTCCATATTTCCTTGATAGAAATAATTGGTTTGTTGAGGATTTGGTTACCTTAAGATATCTATGTAGAGTATACGATGTAATGATTGAACTATGTAGCTAAGTCAAGAAAAGATATTGTGAATTCCTCCCATAGTTATGGTTATTTAATGAGTTTACAGATGTTTTTTTTATTCGTTCATGAGGTTTTATTGAGATATGAATTGGTGGACATTTCTATTGATGTCATGGTTGTTGATCTTGAGATGATTTTGGTTATTATAGTTGTTTGTGACATGCTAATGATTGTGTTTCTCATTTCATGGAGGAGCCTCTTGTGCCTAGGGTTTAATGAGAGGATTTTTACTTTAAGGTTGGGATGTTTCCACTCACTATTTTTATACTTGTTGACTCGTTAATTGTGTGGTTTGACTATAGTCTTTTGAGATCTTGTTGATGTTTCCATTTCGATGGAGGAGACTATTGTGTTAGAATTGAGTTTTCCAGAGGTGAGAGGGGATATGGTTTTTACTTGCTAGAGTTGGTATGGAGGTTGGTGACCTAGGAGGGTCTGCCTTGGATAACCCATATCAAGCCTGAAGTATTTATTTGAGTTTTATGTTGTTTCACTTGTAAGTGGGTGGTTTTATGATTTTGTTATTTGATGATAGTTGAACTTTACACTTGGATTTTGTTTATGTGGGTTTGATCCTTGCACTTGAATGCAGTTCTTATTACTCTGAAGTTTCAGTGTGAAATGGTGCATGCCTCACTTGGTGCAATTATTTTGATTGGATTTGGTATCTTGTGCAAGTTGGCTTGCCCGTTTGTGATTTTGATATTTTTTTGTTAGTTGGGGGAGTGGCTCTTAGTGGGGGCCAGTGCCCAAAGTGGTTGGTCTAGGATAACCCATTGTGAGTTTAATGAAGTGATAACTTTATTAATTAATTCGGGGGATTGGGTAGATTCACATATTAATTCAGATAATGTAGCCTCACTCATGGGCCCAAGTGCTCATTTAGACTTGGGATGAGTGGGAAGGCCTGGAATGGAAAGATCAACTGCCTTGCCTCTACATAGTAATTTTGCAAGGTATGTTGATCCCACATAGCGAGCATGGGGGGCCGACAGCCAGTAGAGGTTACCTGGATAACCGAGGATGGGGGACGATAGTCTAGGAAGGTTACACTAGGATAACCTATGACTACCTATGCGATGACAATCCACCCTTTAACAACTTTGTATATTATTGTTCCTCTCTTTTTGTTCTTGAGCCTCTGAAGTGGATGTTGTCATGTGTTTGTTGATGTTTGTTTATGTTGTCTTGGATCGATTATTTCTTGTGATGAATGTTATCTCGTGTTATTGTTGTTCGCATTGTGAAGTCTTGTAATCCTTGTTTTGTTTGATGGTATTCATTGAGGTCCTTCTTGTATTCTCCTAGCATGGGGAGTGGGCCTTTAGGTCCATGTGGTCGGGTGGAATGTGCGATGCACCATATTGGGTCCCCAATCATTGACCATGTTGTGCAAAGATGTTCCAGTTGTTGTGACACCAGAGATGTACCTGAGATGGATCCAAATTTGAAGCTTGTACTCATTCATTTTAATTGTACCATCCCATGATATTGTACGTTTCCCAATTCTTGATGGGAAGAAGCATTGTATTAATGTAATCCTTGAGTAATGTATCCTCATGTTATTATGTATTGTCCATGATCATGTTATTACCTTATGGATACTGAAATATTTCATGTAATGTAAAGATGTTGATAGAGAAAGTAATGTAGTCATGTAACCCCAAAGGACTTGTTATATGGTATACATGTATTATTCCATTTCAAGTGTTGAATGTTAATATAATGTTGCATAAGTTGTTTAAAAAAAAATTGTCCATCAATGTTAGTTATAATAGTTTCCTTTGGGGTTGCCTGGCTGGGCGTTATACATGGTATCAGAGCCTAGGTTCATACACTAGGCACTATGAGCTCATTACATCGGCCTAGATGCTCATACTCTTGAGGTTGGGTCATTTCTTTTGTGGCATCCACACTTAGTTACCTGAATAGGTCTCTAGGTGGTGTCAGTCCAAAGGTGCAAAGAACTAGTGGAAAGGATAGGACTCGGTGTAGTGCACAGTGCACTGATATTCTTCCTATTAGAAATGCATTTTGGGACCCTTGTGTTGCCTTGTGGTGTGTTCCCTATGAAGTGAATTTGAGTGTGTATGCGATGAGTGTGTGTTTAAACTTGAAATTTTGTGCTTTTGATGTGATAAAATTGTGTTTTATGTTTTGAATGGGCATAAAATTATGAGCTTGTGTCACATATGTTGTAAGATTGGGTGTTGAATAATGAACAAAGTAGAATGTCTTATGCAAAAATGATGAATATTTAATGAAAGATGAGTTCCTTGAATGCATAATTATGCAGTGTTTTGTGAAAATGTGACAATATGACATAGCTAAATTGATGATCTTTTGGCGTGAAAATGGAAAGAAGGAGAAGGGGGGGAACGCCCTTCTACATCAATGGATGGAAGAGAGATCTCTAGAATCGACACCCATAATATGTGTGAAAACCTTGCCCAAGATTGGGATCAACATTGTTGGCGACAGGAAACCATTTGGGAAAAATCTCAAGGTAAGTCCCTCCCCTGGTCTCTGTGTTTCCCATTTTTTTTACATGCATGTCTACCAGGGAAATTTGCAATAATAATATTCGATGCACACACACATATATATACATACACACAATCACATCTACAAATATTTGACTCTAAAATAACATGTATCTATCATTCTCAAGGTGGAAAAAAAATGTATATATATGTATTTGCTGACTGTAATACTTGTGAGACGGAATATAATAATTATCATACTAAGTTGGCTATGAGATATGTATCCTTCTGCAATAGAGTAGACTAGGGAAATTTATTTATGCCAAAATATTTTTGGATTTATAGTTAATGCAGCCTCCTGTCCTATAACATTTTTATTAACCAAAAATTTAACTACTGAACTGTAGTTATCCAAGTAGAAAATATCGGTGAAAATTAAGATAATGAAATAATAGTCTCACCACCACTCATATATAATGTTCATGCACATATATATCCCTGCTCACTGAGCATATACACGTCTTGCAGCTTTTAAGCTCTCGCAGTTTCCTAGGTGGCCTCCAGAACCTTTTCAAAATTTGAGAGAGAACTCTAAAGATTTCCCAGCGTCAATTGTCTCAGTCACAATATGAAAACACAAAATCCCGCAGCCCCTGGATTTCCTTGACCACTTTTCTGACTGAAGGGCAACCTTTGTTTACTCCCTAATTTTGTTGGTCATATTATTATTATTATTAGAATCCGGTGCACGAATAAATAGTCTCGAAGGTATCGACTGTTGACTTGTATCTGATTAGGATCAGTGAGGAAATTTGTTTAAGGATCATTGATATCTTAGCCACCTCTTGCATGTATTTAGCCTCCATAGAGATATTGATTTGTGCATTTCCATATTTCAAGTATGGTTGATATTCAAATTTACAACTGAGGTATTTCCTTGCTTCCCCATAGGTATTCTTCCTCGTACTGGTCTCTTCCTTCCCATCTTCGCTTTATTCTTCTCCATAGTTGTTAACACAATAGGGCTGATGTGTCTTACCGTGTAAAATATTAGTTCCAACTATCATTTCCTTGAACACAAAAGAGTTTCAAGGCTCAATTTCTAAGGGGATGACTCGATGCCTTAATTATGATCTCCATTTTGTTGCAAGCAAATCAATCTTGATCTTTCCTTTTCGCTATAAGTCTTATTTAACTTCATCTTTCATTTGACCAGGCTTGACCTAAAATAACATCAAGGTGCAGTTGATAAAGAATTTGGCTCTACCACCGATCTTTAATAACATCTTCCTTATATATTTCATTAACCCATTTCTTACTATCATCTTGTTCGATGGTATGAATGATCTCAGTTTATTGAGTGTTTCGAATGCTGAAGTGCACATTTTTGTACATACATTAAAATTTGAGGAGACCTGGGTAGTGTTGAAATACATAGTATATATCTATTAAATAGAAAGCTTCGTGAATCACTGAATATTTCCTTCTCAATTCAAGTTTGGAATACACATGGTTTCTCTAAGTCAATTTAATGAAATTGCAGCTCTTGTCTTATGGTGGTTTTAGGAGAAATGACAATTGTTTTACCTATCTTATTGTTTTTTGAATTGTTAGGCATTACCCAGTAGTTGAACTCAAGTTCTAAAATTAACCGTCGCCTTGTATTATGGCATATAGGAATCAACCTTTATTTGTATCATTAATATCTCCCTCCTTTATCTGCGCCAATTTCTATATGAATAGTCTTTTGAAAACACATTTGTTGCCTTTATTCAAGTCGCTTGTTATTCAAGGTAGATAATACCACCGCTGAGTATCTATTTGCATGTCGATTTACGAGGGGTCAGCAATTTTTTATGTTGTACTGTTGAACTTTGTTGTTAACGCTTATCAATCTTGTCGAGCCATATTTCCTAAACTCCAGTTAGTGTTAGATCAGCGTCTATTCTTTATCGCCACCCTTCTAAATAGGTAGAAATTGTCCAATTTTTGTTTATCGGCGTAATTTAAATGATTGGTATGTGAGACCATTCGCTTGAATCGTTAGTTTGCTACAGGAATAACAATCGGTTGAGTCTAGCCATGGTTGCTGAGTTTTTTTTTAAATAGTCTTTACGCAGTTTATTTGATAATATGAGATACACAATTGGAACTTCATCCAATTGATCATTGTAGAATGCATACGAGGATTTAATTAAATATATACATATATGTATTTGTGTGTATGAAAATTAGATGCGTAAATGAATTAAAAATAACTGTTCAAACACACCACTAAGACATTATATCAAAGCAAAATATAAAGAGTAAAGAAGTGCAAACTCAGTATCCTGCTTCCATTGTCGTCCTATTGTCCTCTATCTTTAGTGTTTTTGCCGATTCTAGCTTTGTGTTCTCAGATCGTAGGCTAGACTCAACAAACTGTCTTCCTAAAGAACGAGATTTTGCTATGATGTAGATGCAAGATTAAGCTATGATGATGATTTGAACTAATAAACTTGAAATAAACATGATGCTATGATAAATGAACTCTAAATGAATTAAATGCATGAACTCTAATTAATTGCCTATTACCAATGCTTGGATTCACACAGGTATTTATAGAATTTTTCGAATGATTTTGATTGGCTGTCTTGATTGACGGTTGTGATAATTCCTGGCAGATCGAACGGCTGAAGATAGATGAAATTGAAGAGAAAATAGAAGAAACCTAAAAACAAGATTTTTCTATTTTTATGGAAGAGGAAAAAAGAAGAATAAAAGAAAGATTTAAAGCTGATAAATAATGAATTAAAAACTCAATTATTTATTTGTGGATGACATTCAGCTTTTCTTAATTAAATAAAATATTTAATTAAGCTTTTAAAAGCAGAAGAAAGTTGGTGATAAGAAGAAAGCTTTAATCAGGATTTTTGAAAAAAGAAAAAGATCTCATATTTAAATAAAATATTTAATTATGATATGAGAAGAAAATAGAAGATAATAAAATATCTAGTTGTGATTTAGAAAGAAAGCAAAAGATATTTAATTAAATAAGGTTTATTTAATTAAGTCACTTTTATGAAATTAATTAAATGAAATATTTAATTAATTAGAAGAAGAAATTAAAAATAGAAGAAAAGCTTAAATTTAATTAAATCAAAAGATTTAATTTAAGTCTAATTAATTTAAATAAATAGAATGTATTTATTTAAATAATTAAGTGGACATATGAAAATAATTAAATAAAATAAATTTATTTAATTAAGGAAGAAGAATAAGATGAATGAACAATATAATTAAATTAATTAAATTTAATCATATGTAGAGGATTTTAGAAAAATTAATTAAATAATAAATATTTAATTAATTGCTAGGATTATAGACATGACCATTTTTATGCGTATACATTTTGCCCCTCTTTGAAGTGATGTGTGAAACGCATTGCTTCAAAGAAAATAAAAAATTTTGCCCCTGATATGTTTCTGATTTTTGATGTTGATGATGCCCCCTCGAGAGGATAGGTGGGTTGGACAAACACGGGTATTCTCTCGAAATGAAATGAAATGATAAAGGAGGGATAAGTTGAATGATGCAAGAGAGAATGTGGATGAAGGAGATGAAAGGATGTACTATGCTGCAATGAAAGTGAGCAACCATGATGTTTGATATAGCACTAGACGTTATGCACCAAGGTATAAGGACCAAGGTGACGATGTGTCTCGTGCCCCAGCATAATACAACCTTGTCTAGATGTCTGAGGAAGTAAACTTAGAGCATTAAAGTCCTAATGCACAAAAGGTATTATGTGACCTTAGATGCAAAGGATAATGCAAAAAGATATTCCAACACACACAAGATATGAATATTAGCTGGAATGATATGGATTTGATACAAATGCAAGATAAAATGATAACACACACAAGCAAGCAAGCAAGCATGCACAAATGATACAAAAACAAACAAGGTATTGCCCTTGTCAAGCTATAAACCATTGATTGATTGATTGATTGATGATGATGATAGTGTTGTCATTGTTGGGAAGTGATATATCCCTAGAGCAACACAAGGATGATGATAATTGATTGATTGGTTAGTTGATTTGGTTTACGACAAGATTAGGGTCAAGACCAAAGGATGTGATTGGATAATTTGACAAAATTGATTAACTTGATTGGTATGGATTGAGGATTGACTTGCATTTGGATTATTGCTCAGAATGATTGAAGATGATTTGATTGATTTGAAGAAACTGTTTGTAATGATATGGTGATTGAGTGGATGATATGATGTGATGAATTGAATAGAAGAATTGATGTGATTGGAATGATTTGGGTTGAAGTGACTTGATTGCAATGGGTTTGATGAAGATGATTGATTTGGTGGAATGGTTGAATGATTGGATAGAAGAATTGATGTGATTGAAATGATTTTATTGCTTGGATTTTTGTTATAAAATGAATGATAAAATGAGAATGAATGATGAAATGATAAATGAACCATGAATGGATGCAATGAATCAAATGTCCAAATGTCCTCCACAAAGACTCAAAACTATAGGACAACCGTTAATGCGTTCATTCAGCCTTGCAAAATACTGATGTGAATCCAATATGCAGATATATGCAATGATCTAATGAATATGCAACTATATGTAACTAACCAGTTTGTTGAGCCTGTTATAAGCCTTCTTGAATCATCATGGAACGTTTTGAAATGTTGGAAGTATGTACAAGCATCAGAGGGGAAATTAGCGCCAATGATGACCAGAGTACAACTTTCATGAATTTTGATATAGCAAGTGAACACAAGCATCGAGGTATAATTGAACCGAGATGACCTGAGCATTTCTTGCATAAATAGACAAAGATTAACCACCGTTCTGATGCAAATGTGGAACTGTCATCGATGATATTTGCTTTGATCGTCATGTCCTGTGACATATTTGCATCAGATTGACTGTTAACCTCAAGACAGCAGACAAAAAAAAAAAATCATTCTCGTTCCTTGCCACTCTAGTTCAATACATCATTAAGTGTGCTCCAGAGTAATGATATCGAAAATCAAACAACTTTTGGTCAAACATGTAATACTGTTATTTCATGCATTATTCAGATTTTTGGATCATCCAATAGACAAGGATATGACATCTCGCTGAAAAGTGTTTTCATGATCGGATAAGGTTGTTGTATGAGTTTGTGGTTTGTTTGCATGCTCATATTCTATGTCATGGTCTAGCTGTTTTGGTATGCTCTGAAAGTTAAGTGCCCCCAGTTGAGTTTTGCCCCGTTTATTGACACAACTTGAGGAAAGGAATATGTACAAACGATCAAGCCATGGTAAGACGTTTTAACCCTCTAGGCAGATGGCGGCAGGATGATGCGATTAATGACCCTAAGATGCGGAAAAAAAAGGAAAAGCTAAAAAGGCAAAGTGCGAAACGGGAACTAATAAATGGAGAGGTACAGAGGTGCCGTTTACGATTTTCACCATCCTCCCAGATTTACGCATTTTTCCTCGATTTCTTTTTTGATTTTTATATTTTCTCATTAATAGATCTACCGCTTGCCGTGTTTTCACCCTATGACATTCTTTTGATTTTTTAGGTTCCTCGCCAATAGATCGTCATTTCTACGTTTTCACCCTATGACATGTTTCGATTTTTGTATTTCTTCCGTGATTGTTTTCATTTCTTCTCGTGACTTTTCCTCGATTTTTGGATTTCTTCAAAGACTTTTCCTCACTGCTGGATTTCTTCAGATTTTTCTGATTTTTTTGGATTTCTCAGACTTTTCCACAAGCTTTTGGATTTCTTCTCAAGACTTTTCTACCGCTTTTGGATTTCAGGACTTTTTCCTCGACTTAAACATAATATTTCTGATGCATACCGTTGATGGGTTCGGCTGTGTCTCCGCTGATAACTTGCATGTCTCTGCCGTGACCTAATAACCACGAAGGGCCTAGCCAATTTGTCCAAATTTCTTTCTGCCTTTGTTGGATTTGTGGGTTCTCTTCAGAACTAGGATCCCCCACCGGAAGGTAATGCGCTCTTTACCTTTTGTTTCTAGCTAATGACATCATCTGGCCGGTAGCTTCAAAATGGTCAGCTACTATTTGTCGCTTTTCATCTAGAAGTTCTAACTCTTGTAGTTGGGAAACTCTGTATTCATCCTCTATTATGAGACCTTTCAGTGATACTCTTAATGAAGGTATTTCTACCTCTAAAGGCAATATGGCTTCTGCTCCATAGACAAGGGCAAAAGATGTTGCTCCTGTTGGTGTTCGGACACTAGTTCTGTAAGCCCACAAGGCGGGATTGAGTTGAACATGCCAATCCTTCCCTGAGTCATTGACAGTCTTCTTCAAGATCTTTAGTATAGTCTTGTTTGAGGCCTCTGCTTGGCCATTCCCTTGAGGATAGTAAGGCATGGAATATCTGTGCTGAATATGGAATCTTTCACAAAGTTCATCGACATCCTGATTCTTGAAAGGATGACCATTATCCGTAATAATGGCATTAGGAATACCATATCGACAAATAATGTAGTTGAGTATGAAGGATGAGATTTGTTTTCTAGTGACTTTAGAGAGAGGTACTCCCTCAATCCACTTAGTGAAATATTATGTCACTGTGATAATGAATTTATGCCCATTTGAAGAGGAAGGATGAATTTTGCCCACGAGATCTAACCCCCATTGAGAGAATGGCTAGGTGGGTGTAAACGAATAAAGTTCTTGTGCAAGAGCATGAATAAGATTCCCATGAATCTAAAATTTTGAGCATGTTTTAACAAAAGTGAATGATTCCCTTTCCATTGTAGGCTAGTAGTAACCCATTCTAATCAATTTCTTGGATAAGGTTAGTCCACTCGAATGAGTACCACAAATGCCCCCATGAACTTCTTGTAAAGCTTTGTCGGATTCGTCACGTTCAAGACATCAGAGTAAAGTACCATCAAGACCACGGCGATAAAGGGTATCAGCAATAAGGGTATATCGAGAGGATTGTCGGATAAAGTTACGTTTTTGGTTGCGGGATAAGTCAGGTGGAAAAGTATTGTCTTTTAGGTAGGCATAAATCTTACCATACCAGGGTGAATCGGATCCCCACCGTATTTATGATAATTTGGCTTTCGTGTGTGTCATAGGCGTAAATATTGTTCCACCAGAAATTCATAGCTTAGTCCTGCTTTTCCCGAGTTGTATCACTTCCAGAGGTGATCGTGAGCCATAGCTTTGTTGTCAATCCTTGGAATTTGTGTGAACTGAATGTCCACAAAGTACTTTTTGAAGTCATCAATCATCTTCTTGTATGACAACAACTTGTCATCTTTAGTCTGATAGTCATTATTGATTTGATTAATGACTAACTGTGAGTCGCCATAAACTTGTAGCTCGGTAATCCTCCATTCCAATGCTGCCTTTAATCCAGTGATTAGTGCCTCATATTCGGCTATGTTATTGGTGCATGGAAACATTAGCCTATATGACCGAGGAATGGTATGTCCTTGAGGGGTGACAAAGAGAATGCCTGCCCCCGATCCATGTTAAGTAAAAGAACCATCAAAGTATAAGGACCATAATCGCTAGGAGTCTCCGCCGGAAAACATCAGCATCTGGAAACTCAATGTGTAAGGGGTGCTCTGTTTGTAGAGGAGCGTCTGCTAGTTGATCTGCAATAACTTGTCCTTTGATTGCTTTGCGATCAACATAGTGGATGTCAAACTCACTCAAAATCATGACCCATTTTGCTAACCTTCCTGTTAGTGATGCTTTACTTAGTAGGTATTTGAGTGGATCAATTCTTGAAACCAGATTGATTGTATGAGTTAGCATGTAATGTTGGAATTTCTGTGAAGCAAAGACTACTGCTAAACAAGCCTTCTCAATGAAAGTGTAGTTAAGCTCATGACTTGTTAGTGTTCTGCTAATGTAATAGATTGCACGTTCTTTCCCTTCATGGTCTTCCTGTGCTAATAATGCTCCCAAGGATGTCTCGGTTGCAACAATATACATGATCAATGGTTTTTCCGGATTTGGTGGAATGAGAACTGGTGGGTTCATCAGGTACTGTTTGATTTGTTGAAATGCCATTTCACATTTGTCATCCCATCTAAAAGGAACATTTTTATGTAGGAGATGTGTGAATGGTAGACTTTTGTCGGCCAATTGTGCAATGAATCTTCTGATGGACTGTAGTCACCCTTGTAATGACCTCAATTGACTGATGTTCTTTGGAGGAGGCATCTGCATGATTTCCTGAACTTTTGCAGGATCTACTTCAATTCCTTTTTCTGAAACAATATATCCTAGCAGCTTTTCGGATGTGACCCCAAAAACACATTTCTTAGGATTTAGGCGAACTTTGAATTTCTCCAATCTGGTGAATATCGACAATATTTCCGCGTCCTTCTCTGCGTGTGATTTTTCCAAGTCATCTACATAATCCTCTCCATGAATGTGCAATTGTCATGAAAGATCGTGATTGGTAGCTCTTGATAAGTAGCCCCGCGATTCTTAAACCGAAGGCATGACATTCCAACAATATGTTCCCCACAGACAAGTGAAAGCTGTTTTCTCTTGGTCTTCTGGTGCAATCTTGATTTGGTTGTAACCAGAGAAACCATCCATTAATGAATACATGGTATGGCCAGCTGTCAAATCAACTATAGTGTTAATGCTCGGAAGCGGAAAGTCATCCTTTGGACAAGCTTTGTTAAGGTCTCTGAAATCAGTGCATACTCTTACACGTTTGTCTGGTTTTGCTACTGGTACAATGTTGGAGATCCATTCTGCATAGGCAATTGGTCTTATAAAACCTGCATCTAGGAGCTTCTTGAGTTCTTCTTTAACCACTAGTGCTACATGAGGATTCATGTTTCTGAGCTTTTGTTTTACTGGTTTAACTCCTGGTTTGATAGATAAATGATGCATAATGAGATCAGGATCAAGGCCTGGCATGTCTGCATATGACCAAGCAAAATTAACTTGATTTTCTTTGAGAAAGTTCATGAACTCTGGGATTTCTTTATCTGTCATTGATTCAGCTAGCTGTAAAATCTTTGGATTATCTGTAGTTGCAATATTGATTTCCTTTGTAGGCTCGATCAAGATGGGCGATCACTCATGATAGTGCTCCGGGAGAGTGTCAAGAGTCCCATCAGCTGGTGCCTTAAAAAGGTTTTCACCATCTGATACGCTCTTTATTTTATCTTTTGCTTGATCTAGTACTGCCATATTCTAGTTTTCACCACTAGATCGTTTTTCTTTATTTTCATTTTTGCAGCTAGGAGACTTGACACTCTCCTGATTAAAGACTTCATACCAAAAATTGCTAGTGGAACAATTATTTACATTATCGGCGGAAAGGAAGTTTATGATAGCTTCGTCATTGGGAAAAATAGGTATATCAATAGGTTCGGTCATATCCCAGTCAATGAGATCAGGGTGGATTAAAGGTAATATGTCATTTGGTTTTGTGAAATCGGCAATAGTTAGGGTCAAGACAGAGTTATTTGTAGGATCCGAGGTATGAGGTAGGTCAATGATGGTACTATTCTCCTGATAGTCTTGTTCGTTAAAATCCGACTCAGTATCACTAGACTCATAGTTGCGTTGTGGTTCAGATTCTTGTGGTTGGGATCCTGAACCTTCTCCTTTGATTAAAGTGGGCGTATACTTGTGTATGACATCTACCTCTTTGTCCCTCCAAAATTCATCATTGTGGATGGTATCCCATTCATATTCAGCAGAATCTGTATCAGAATTATTTTCTATGACATTCAGGATTGATTCTGAACATGTCTCATTCTTATCAGAACCTTCTTGCAGTGTAAAAACATTACCTTGTGATTGTTTAGATTGGATAGCATCATAGCCTATTCCAGTTTTATCATATGCAGCAAGCCCTGGAAGATGGATAGGCTCAACTACGCCTTCTTGTCTTTTTCCAAGAGGACCATTGTTATATCCCATCTTTTGCATGATAGAGTATCCTTTCCCATATTGGTTTGTTGGTAAGGTGACATTTATAACTGTTTCCTCTTCATCCTTATAGAGCCAATCCAGAATTGCTGTATCCTCAGGATCTTCCATGGGAAACTTTTCTTTGACAAATTGTCCATTGAACTTGGTAGTGGGCTTTGTTTGTATTTGTGCTGATGTTGATGCTGCTGATATCTGTTGTTGTGTAATAGAAGGCTTTCCATGTGATCTAGGAGATGTAGGTAGATTAGAAAGACAAAGGGAATATTCCCCAACTCCACTTTCCTTGAACTGCAGTTTCTTGTCAAAGCTTTTGGCTAATTGATTGATTTGCGTATCATGCTTAGGAGAAGTATTAGCAAGTGCTTCTCGATTATTTGGAACCAAAGTATCCTGATGAGCTTTGACATTGGCACAAGTTTGGGTGTTGGAATTATCAGCTGGTATAGTGATTTCCTGTCCATCATATGGAAACTTAAGACATTGATGGTAAGTGGATGGAACAACTTGCATTTCATGGATCCAAGGACGACCCAACAGGATGTTGTACGCAAGATCTCGATCTAAAACTT
>VDFB02039385.1:0-57524 GCA_007258455.2 Sequoia sempervirens
AAAATGACTCGACCCCTTTGGCATTTCAAAGCTGACATGGCACAAGGAAATAAATTTGCTAACATGGCACAAGGAAACAAATTTCCACAACTCAAATGGTCCACCACAAACAATCTATGTTCCATAGCGTTTTGGGGACAGGGACGAAGGGACGACAGGGGACATGTAATGTCCCTTGTTGAATTTGACCTTAAACTTGCTGAATTGAACCTTGGGAATTTTGTCAAACACTTGCCAAGCGAAATATGTACTTGCTGATTGAAGTTCTTTTTGGTATTTTGCAATGTAAGTAATGATTTTATGCATTCAATGGACTCAAATGTACATGTGCCAATGACTGAAATGTATTTAAGATGCAATGCAATATATATGTAATGCAAAGAGTTAGCTGATATGCATCTACAACCAAGGGACATTAATGCAAACACTTGGCAAGCAACTTAAATGACTGAAATCTTTATGCAAAAATGCAACTATAGTTATCAGCATTATACCAAATACTTGATATGCAATCTAGACATGCTAATAATGAGCTACAACACTTAGTCATTATGTCAAACAGTTGACATGCAAAGTCTCCTGTGCAAAACAATGCTCTACAGCAATGAAGCATTAAGACAAACATTTAATGTGCAACCTTATTCCTCCTTAATTGAATATAATGGCTGATTACAACTGTATGCAATTGCCAAGACTGATTACAATGATTGTTTTTCAATGACACCATGACTCCCTAAATGCTGGAACTAATTTTCAGACTTTGCTTCAGACTTAGAAAATGTAAGTACATGCACAAATGACAATGAAACTGTAATGTCCCTTGCTAGTTTTGGTGTAAATTTTCAGTTTTAGTACACGGACATTTCGTCAAACACTTATCAGTCAAAGTCTTCAACTGTTGTATGATTGTTTACCGGTGTTTCCAATTGCATAAAACGATTATGAACACGTGCATGGTCTGAACTAATGCAAGACAATAGAGTTTAATGAATTTCTACTACTCTATAATGATTGAGAACCTAGTACCATTGCACAATAAGCAAGAGACATTATGACAAATGATTGTCATGCATTCAAAACCTCCTTAGAAATATTTTCAATCTTCACCAATGAACTCTATTCAGATCACTTTTACTAAGTGATGACTGTACAATGCATAACTCAGGCAACACTTGTGTTTACAATTGCTGTAGCTGATAGTGAGCAGACCAACAACCCAAGTAAGATGCAATTGCAAAGAAACTTCATTCAGCTATGTAAAAGAAAGACTAATGTATTTATACTGAAATAGAACCTGGGTTGATATCTTCCTGATGACGTCTCTACTCCAGTCTTATTTCTTCAAATCCCTGTCTCCTTCAGATAGCTCGATTATTACTGATCCAGGAGATGTTGCGCTAGGTGTCTCTGATTAGCCTAGCTTTGATCAATGATGAAGGCGTCTCTATTATAGGTGGCGGCTGACTTCACATAATAATATCGAATTGATATCCCAAGTGTACTGTGCCTTTACAAATATATACAGTGTGATTTGTCTTTCCTCTATATAGATTTTGCCTTCATTCCCAGTGCTAATATAATGAAGTAGCTTCCGATGTTTTTCAACACTTCTATGATTTTATATTCCAATAGCCGATGTCTCTACACGATCCTTTTATATCCACTCCTATTATTCCCAGATGGTGGATTTATATGCAAAGATCAAACTCTTCAGAATGTGCTGAAGGTGCGTTGGTCTCTTACCATGCCCCTTATTATTAATTGAAATATTATAATGGTAATATTTGTTATCTTTGTTTTATTTTAATTATATACATATTTTCAATATTTATTTTATTGTTTAACTTGTCAATATTTATATTTATTTCATATTATAATATTGTTTTATGTTTATATTTTATATTTATTTAATATTCATTTTATAATATTATTTTATATAATATTCATTTTATATTTTATATGTATATAATATTATTTTATATTTTATATTTTATATGATAAATATTATTTTAATATTTATATTGTTTTTAACAATTAAGTGGTTAATAATTTTAGATATGCTTCTTTGTTGTCTAAATGGCACGATTTCGGGGACATGATAGAAACTTGGAATTGAAGACTGAAATAGGTTGCTGATATGACAACAGCCTTATGTGAATTTTTCCAGCATTTATGATGGCCTCCATAAGTGAAATCGCCCCTCCATGATGAAGCCACGCCTGCCTTGCCTGACAACTTTTTGTATAAATAAATGCAGCAATAATAGGTCTTCAAATTGGTGTAGAAATGATTGTCAACATGATAGAAATCAATCCCTCCATTGCCCACAAAATTCTGATGACTCAGTGAAGAGTAATGAATGAAAACATGAATCTCACCATGGCTGGTCAACCTACTACAGCAGACTGCTGTTAAATTGCAGACTTCAAAATAGCTCCCCAAACTCTCCACAAATGAACACCAAACCTCTCTAAAGAGAGCGCCCAAGAGCCCAAGTCAAATCGATGCAAGTATGAGGCTGTGCAAGTGAAAATCTGAAGATAACCTCCAATGAAACCCTCCAATTGGCACAATCAGGGAGATTGAAATATCTCCTCCTCTCAACTCCAGCTAGGGTTGATCTTTCACAACCGAACCTGGCATTCTAGAGTCCTCAAACCCTTGAGTGAGCTAAGCATTCAAGCTTCAACTTCTTACCACGCAAGTAATGAGAAAATGAATTCCAAATCAAGTGTGCTTGA
Source organism: Sequoia sempervirens (assembly GCA_007258455.2). NCBI lineage: Eukaryota > Viridiplantae > Streptophyta > Pinopsida > Cupressales > Cupressaceae > Sequoia > Sequoia sempervirens. The sequence continues at coordinate 2,742 of VDFB02039385.1, forward strand.
ATGACTAGCAATGAGCTTCTTATATACTTTTTCTAACCCATCTCCAAAAAGCTTCTAGAATATTTTATTATTTTAATATTTAAGTGACTTTTTGATATATCATTTTATTATAGTCACTTTATTAAATTAATTATAATAAAGTTACCTTTGAGATATTATTTTATTAATATAACTTTATTAAATAATTAATTTAATACTCCACTTTAATTTAATTAAAATAATCAATTAGTCATCCTTATGAAATATCAATATTTGGACAACTTAATAATTAATTTAATTAAATTACTCTACCTCCAAATCGGGGACATGACAGGACGCATTTCTAGGACGTTTCCTAGGGTCCATTTTTAGGGGACGGTGGTAGGGGACAACGACATACAAAATACACACACACACACACACACACACAGATATATGATCTTTCAAAATTTATTAATATATTATAGAGAGAGAGAGGGAAAGAGAGAGATATGTCAATAAATTAATAATTGATAACAACAATATCAATATGTAAATAAATCGCGAGAGCAGTAGTATAACAACATAATAAATGTCATTAAACTTATTATTGTAGCCTATGATCCGGGCATGTTTGTATTTTATTGGGAATCAATATAAATTAGATTTTGAAGGAAATGTCTGCTGCTGTAATCAAATCAGACTTATATCAGACCTGTAATGCAATGTATTCAGACTTGATATAGTGCAAATAAAATCAGATTTGAGGTTGAATGTTTCATATTTGTTGATGTTATGATAGTTATCATTTCTATGTTTTATGCAAATGATTTGGCATTAAAATTCAATCAAACACAAGCATAAACATTCAGAAATCATAACTCAATCATTTTGCATGCCAAGTGTTTGATAAAATGTCAAACAGCCCTGTTGACAGGTGTTTTATGACCGCACTAACACAGAATAAAGTTCCCAACGGTCACTCTATCCTCTCTTGATCAAAATCTCCTGTATGCTAAGATTGCGAGAAAGATCATGCATTCAACTCCAAGGTTCCTTTATGCAATGGATACAGACTCAGTTGGCTCGATGTGATTTGTTGGTATCTCAAAGGGGACTTACGTAATTGTTCACTCCAAAGATCAAAGAGAAATGGGTTTTTAAGATTCGAAAAATTTGTCAATGAAGCTCAGATTTTCTAGACTAACCAGAAAGTATAGAATTTGAATGGCTGTAGGGATTAGAAAATGCTATGATCTATCCTAGGCGTGGGACGTGGAGATCAACTCTTGCAAACTTCAACCAAGCTCTACTTCGCCTCACCTTGGATAGCTTCCACAGAACCGGTGCAATCTTCAAAGGAGTAACTAGAGGTATTCAGATCACAACTTAACATGAAGATACCATCACAACGATGCATACCAACATATAAATCATAATCGAAGTTAAGTCCAAATTGTTCCTGTTGACCACGCAAGGCGGACTCACCATCAATAAGCCCACTAGTGGTATGGATTAACGAAGCTTGTTTAATTCAACCACCACATTCCACAACTATCTACGTGCATGAAATGAAATTTATTCTACTCTAAACTCTACTTCAAGATTCTAGGCGAATTGGAAGGACGAAGAAATCTTGCTAGCTACCCACAACAAAAGATGAAACCACAAGCAATGATAACTCTTTTTATTATAGGAGTGTTCACAACAACTTCTTACAAAGCATTCAATTTGAAAACTTTCCTTCCTCTTCAATCTATGCTATACTATCTCTCTATGATCCTCTATTCTAATCTTCTAATAATGTACAAATGAGGGGGGATGCCCCTTTTATAGATGGCCAAATCCATTGGACAACTCAGATTGAATTACAATGAAGGGCCCAGATTGAGCCACATATGCCCTGGTCAACATTCTTCCCTAAAAACCGCCACAAAGAGGAGTGGGGTAATAAATAAGCAAAAGATTCCCACTTTCTCTTAAGTCGTAATGAGCAATTAATGCCCACCATCATCCTCTAGAAGGTCATCATCTAACAAGGCGTTTCTATTCTCCTTCTCTTTCACTGAGAACTCGACGAATCTGGCTAACACCGCCTCAACCTCCTGAACTGAAATAGGTGGAATATGGTTGAGCTGAAATTCGAGCACCGTGTCTGTCTGCCTATGCCAAGTACAAGATTTCCTCCAAGCGATCGAGGCATCCTGAGTGCTCTAAATAATGCTACAGAAGGTTGAAACATTTTCAAAATCATCCTGAACAAATGACCTTACCTCCGAAAAGAAAGGTCCCATTCTGTTCTTTAGGGCATCTGCAGTCATCTCCTCCGAAGTCAGTCTTCTAGCAAATATAGACTCGAATGTGTTTAGTACTCCTAGAATATTTCCCATAGCCTTCCTGACTCTAGGTGAATCTGCCTGTGCTGCATTGAAGAAACCTCGGCCAATGACCACTGAAGAATACCAACTGGTGAAGTCATACCTATCACCCTCCTGTATCATGCCTCCCTCCACCAGAGTCTGCAAGGGCATGTGCATCAAAGCCTCCAAACGAAAAACAGTCTTAGTCTGATAGATATGAGTCTCGCTCCAGGCCTGATCAACGGTGTCCATGCGTGCCAAAATGCTAGAGGCCTACTGATAAGCATGAACAAGGTCCTCCATGTACTTCTCTGTCTCAATGCGAACATTGCCAACCCACTTATCTGCCTCCTGAGCCATTTTCCTCAAATCCTCCAGGCCACTAATTGATTCTCTCGGGAGTTCCGCTGGAAGGTCAACTGTTGGATTCTCCTACCCACACAGACGAGCTAAGTGCTGCACGTAACCAACCAATGTCCTATGCTCCCTCTTCAATCGTTTGTATTTCCCTTCGATTCAGAGCAATCTGTCCTTGAGTGCCTGACAGGAGTTGTCACACTCTTCAATTATCCGAGCCCCTGTAGGGCGGCCTAACTCCATGGTGGTGACCACATAATTTTCTGGAACATCATCTCGATCACACTCAATCCTGGGAATGGCCACATGTAGCATGCGAGAACCATCCTCATCTGTAGAAATCTTTGAGAATTTTCTGGCCTTCTTCTTCTTTGGCGGTGCACTGATTCTACTGAGGAGTTCTTCCATCTCAATCGCTAGGTCAGTCTCCTCAATAGGACCTCTTCTCATTCTTTCCCTTAGCCAATCAGGTACTGCTTACTACGGGTCACAAACAATAAGTGGCTGCTCCTCTCTTGCTTCTTCTTCACACACTTCTTCTCTATTAACATTCTGATGAGGCTTGTCAATCTCCGTCTGCTGGGTATCCTCTCCTGAAACTTGAGCCTCCTGCCCTACAGTAATCTCATCCTCTAAAGCTGCTTCAATTTCCCACTGGAAGCGGGTATCTGTGGCTATTTCCTCTTCTTCCTGCTAGTTTTCCCTTCTAGGCACATTGACACTTTGACCAATTGACTCCCTATGGGGTGGCTGATTTGCTTCCTACAATTCTTGTTCTTCATTCAATCTATTTCTTTGGTCTGCAAACAATGAGACCTCCTGCACACTTGGAGAGTGAGCTCGTGATGGTGTGGATGATGCTTCCTCAACTTGTTGAAGCGCCTGCTGAACCTATTCCTCTCTTCGTGGTTTTGAAGCTTGGGTGACCTGCTTTCTTTTTCTGATTGTTGGCGGCCTCTAATTACCCATCAAGTTGTAAGTGAGAGAAATTGACCTACTCTTAAGTCTGTTCACATGCCTCTCCACCCAATTTCTTGTAAATGTCAACACTAGAATGCATAATGTATCCAAATCCGTAATCTCTGGTTCTGACCAATCAGGAAGAGGGACTGCCATATTTCTCACTGTCTCATAATCAGGCTACATAACATTCACGTCCTCCTCCACTTGGTCTGGAATTGGAATGATCTCGCACTCTCTAATCATGTTCAATGGTATCCTGGTAAACATCCTTCTCCTAATCTCAACATCATCCACCACATTAGCCCAAAAATCTTCAATATGAGCCTTGTGCCTCTACTCCACACTCTGCAACATTCTGATGTTATTGAAAGGATAGAAACCTTGCCTGCCAGTGTGGTATGTGAGGTGGAAGAACTGCAACTCATCGTCAACTTCTCTGGCCGCCTGTAATGAGGGACAGACTTCATTTGAATTTCCCATGGTAATTGGGAAGTCTAATCCTCCCTTCTTTTTCTTCTTCTGAATTTTGTCATAGGCAATGAGCTGCCTGGACACTTCTAACATTACCATTCTGTCAGTGGGGTACCTTGGTAATCTGTACGGATACAATGTAAACCCCTGCAGCCTAATATAGGTGAACTTCGAAAATTGGATAAACCATTATCTGTACTCTTCGATCAGCTCCTGGGCCTCTTTTGAAATTTTTTGCTGAGTTCTCCGTTGAAGAGTCCTTGTTATATGCATTGTGAAGGTGTCATTCACCCTTTTGTAGTTGGCGGTGCTGGTCAAGTGCAGCTGCGGGTAGGCCTCATAGATTTTAAACTGCACAGGACCACATCCAATTGGCTCCTTGTAAGTTATTCCTCTATACTTGGTCATCTGAGCCAACATGTATACAACATATGAACTCATGTAGAACGTCTTTGTTCTCCTTAGATGCCTGAACTGCTCATCTAAATTGTCGCTTATCATCCTTGCCCAATCAACACATTCCTTCCCCTCCATGACAACTCCGATGTAATAAAACATCCATGGCTCGAAAACATATGATTGAGAGTGTAAGTAGTATATCTTTACTTTTCTTGTAGTCGGTCGTAGTCGGCCTTGGTCGTAGTTGGCCATTTGCTAATAAAACTATAGTTAGTGAGAATAATACATGTCATGTACTTTTGGGTAATCAAGTCCCGATTAGTGATAACTATTGTTATGACACGTCGTGTCGGTTGGTTACCTAACTACTGCCAAACGTTATATGTACTCAGTTTGCTGTAGTCGGGAGGTGGTTATGTGTGAATAGTCATGGTTGATAGCACTGTTGATACTTCTATGATTGTACATGGTGATATTTCTGATAATGAATTAAAGCATGTGATGTTCAAACATGATATATTGTTTTGTTCCATGTTCTGCATATGATTTAGTTTGCTCAATAGTACGTAGTACTTGAATTACATTCAATAGGGCAAACATTTGGCGCCGTTGCTTGAGCGGACTAGGGAATCACTTGTCATGGCGGCGTAATGGGTCTCCCAGTAGACGAGCCCATGAATAGCAATGAGGAAAGGGAAAACCTATTGACTGAAGATCTTGTCAATCTGTGGAAGATATCTTTACGAGATCACGTACGAAGGTAATCCCGTAGGCGGGAGATCCCTGAGGAAGTTATCTGGGATCAGCTGGAAGTGAATGACGAGGTGGATCACCTCCTGAATCGTATGCCTAGATTGCTGGCCCGTCACTTCATTATCTTACAAGACCTTTGAGAGGCAGAGGATAGGGAACACCGAAGGCAGCAAATACTGCAGTGCTATGAAGAGAGAACCAAACGAGAAGAAGAAGAACGAGACACTAGCTGGAGACGAACATCCGATAGTCACCGATGATCGCCTAAACAAATTTTAAATGCCTGTACGGCCGAACAAAGACAAGAATCGAGTACCTGATGGGCATGGGACTTGGGAAGAGAAGGTTCGGCGATCACTCAGGCTACAAGAACAGGACAATCGGCGAAGAAGATTGAAGCAAGCCGGTAAGGAATTGGATGAGGATCTAATTGAAATAAATCAAAGTATTAAAAGAACATATGAGAATCTGACAAGAATAGACACATCCATTGGAATAGCACACCAAAATTTGACCCCGTACGTAGGAAGGTATGATCCTTATGAGAACGAAGATGAATTAAGTAGTAGCATTAGACATTTGTGGGAGTTGTCCTTATCGAACGACAACGAACGGTTGACGAGTGGAAGATCTGAGCCCAGTACCCCAAGGTGGAGAGAGTACTAAAGGGAACCCCAGGAGACTCACGGTGTCAAGGACGTTGACGAAAGATGTGAGAGTGACTCGTACGTGGCCACGAGTGCAAGTGACGCACCGGAACGTAGCGGGGAAACTAGTCTAATGGGGTCCAAAACACAAGGACAGCGGGGAAAGATGGCTACTCCGGAGCGGCAAAAGCTCCAGAAGATCCAATATGGCACTGTAAGACATGTGAAACTATCTGGATAGCCAACGGACAGGATGATCCAGACTAGTGGCTGAAAGCATTCCCAGCGACACTCAGAGATAGTGCCATTGATTGGTACTCTGAATTAGATCAAGCACAGAAAGCTACATGGAGGTTATTGAAGCAAGCCTTCTAGGAGGAGTTCAAACTCCTACAAGATGATAGCGAGATTTTCACAGAGATATACAATACTAAACAAGGCAAGCACGAGAGTGTGCGGACCTACAGTTGGAAATTAAAAGATTTGATAGGGAAGCTTGAGGCACAGCCAACAGATGGCCTAAAGAAGAGATGGTTTATTGAAGGATTGATTCCCTCGCTTCGAAGAAAAATGAAAGTAGTACCGCCATCCTCGTACACTGAAGCATATAACCAAGAGATGGACATTAAAAGCGAGAACAAGACATCCTCGAAGGGGAAGAAGAAAGATGACGAAGAGAGTGCGGAGGAAAGTGAAGATGAATCAACAATCGTACAAGCTCTTCGTCGTGACATGCTGCGTATGACGAAAGAGCTGAAGGTTGACAAAGAAGGGTCCAAGGAAGTGAATGAATTATGGTGTACTGACTGCAAGATGGAAGGTCATACAAAGGCGAACTACCCGAAAAAACTGTTTTGTGACATTTGCCAAGTTATGGGACACTCCGTCAAGGAGTGCCCATACAACTTAAAAACACGGAGTTTGCAAGTGTTCTTCACACAAGGGGAATAGTCAACCCCTTCAACCACACCGCCGAAGCCCCAGTACAATGCATTCCCTGGAGGTTACCGAAGCAACAGAAGTCCGAGAAGCAAGATACAGTACGATAGCAAAGGACGACCCATGATCTAATGCCGAAAGTGTAACGAATGGGGTCACTTTGCCAGGGAATGCCAGAGCGGTCAAGGTAGCGGGGGAAAGATATGCAAATGGTGTGGTCCTGGTGATCACGAAGACACCGACTTCCTGAAACAAAAAAGCATCAATATGTTGGAAGTGGCTGATGAAGAAGTCCTGGCAATAACAAGGGTGCAAGCGAAGAAGACTAATTATCCAGACCCTCGTACGGAGAAGGAAAGACTCCGAGAAGCCATGGTAGAGGTGGAAGAAGCTATGCGAAATGAACAAGGAACTTCCAAAATGGCCAGTACGTCATTGCAGTCGCAGTCAGAGAAGAACATAGTACGGCATGTGCTTCACACAACCGTACCAATCAAGGTAACTGACCTTCTGCAAACAATGCCCCAACTGAGAGTAGCACTTACAAATGTTATTGAAAATAATCTTCAAAAGGGTCTGAAGGAACAAATGATTGAACTGATAGCAGAGACCACCGATCCAATGCTACTCGCAGTAAGTATCAGGAGGGAACCAGTTGTTGTACAAATGGAAATTCTGGGAATGAAACTCTCTAACACCATCGTTGACGGAGGCTCTGGAGTCAACGTACTAGCAGAGGAGACATGGAAATGCTTGGGTAAGCCAACCCTCTGGCCCCTGACATTCCACCTGGTAGGTGCAGATCAACATGGCATCAAACCTCTCGGTACTCTGATGGCACAAAAAGTGGTGATCATCCCACTGGAGAAAAGGGCGTACGATGCACTGTTGGGACGGGGATGGCTAATTGCCGCGAAGGCGAACCATAACTGGAAAAGGAATACACTGTCAATCGAGAGCCATGGGAGGAAGTACACTATTGATCTGAAGGACTAGGCGGTCAGTGAAGAACTGGCATCTTCGGGATCAGAGTCAAACGAAGGATCGAATGCTGATGAAGAAAAGAAGATAATGGAGCCGAACGAGGAAGGTCTACTAGAAATCGGAAGTTGCTCCGAGGATGAAACGAGTTCACTAAATGGGTTATTTCACTAACAAATGGAAGATTATGAGGTTTTTCACCCGGATTGCAACATGCTACAGATAAGAGAAATCCAGGAAAGAGAGGAGAAGAGCAAGTCCAACTAGACACTTTCGACCGAGTACGAAGAATACAAAGTACAAGGTAGTGAGAGAGTCAGAAGAAAGGAAGAGAGAGGAGAGAGAAAATGAAGAGGGAGAGTACAAAAGGCAAAAAATAGATAAGAAGATGTTGAAAATTGCAAAAATGAGAATAGAAGAATTGAAAAATATAAAAAATGAAAAAATTGAAAAAATTGAAAAAGTCGAAAAAATTATGAAGGGAAAAATGAAAAAATTAAAGTTGGCGAAAAAAATTGAAGTAAAGAAAATTAAAATTCGCCAAGTCTTGGCCAAAAAGAAGGCTGTACGACCATGCAAGGCAGAGACCAAAGGAAATAAATACTTACCAAGTCAATTTTGGCCAAAATCCAAAGTAGAGCCCATCGAAATAAAAAGTCGTCGAGACCACACATCGGCCAAACAAAGAAGGTACAAGGAGAAGCCCAAGCAGACCGTACATCGTATGACCACTATACACGAAGTTCGGTAGAAGAGTAAAATCAAAACCAGTATAGTATGGCCGATTAAAGAAATTGCCAAAAGAATTAAAGTTCGACAGGAGAGCAAGGGCAGAAGCACAATCGTACAGCCATCTAGGGAAAGCCGAAGTTTGGCGAAAATCAAAAATTGCCAAGAATATACGAGAGAAAGAGAGGCCATACGACGACATACACCCCAACAGGAAGTAGTACGGAGAAATATGCTTCAGGAAGAGGTCGTACGACAAACTGAAGAGGGAGAAGAGATCGTATGGTATAAAAATCGACACTCCAGCATACGAAGAAGCATACAAAAGATCGGCGAAGGCACTTGTGAAAAGAGCATTGTATGGCCAAGCAGGAACCTTGTGCGGCCGATAACCAGCTTTCAATCTGTACGTTATTCTTTAGATTTTCAATACGTACGACATACATTGGCATTAGCAAGTTGGTGTGTACAGCTTGGAGGCAAGATAGGAGAGGTCGTACGAACCCTAGGAAGCAATAATACAAGCATACAGAATTCAGTTCCCTCCTTCACCGTATAGCAGAACCTAGCCAGTGGTATCAAGCAACATTCACCAATTGTCCCAGTCATACGACACTCTGCAACCCTTCAAGTTGTGCTACAGTCAAGTTTCCAAATCGTACAACATCCACTGTTAGGTTGCAGCGTACGACAAGATCTCATAGTACGGGAAAATCATATAGTACAGAAAAATCACATAGTACGACAAAGTGACATAGTACATCTGTCTCAGTGTATTGTACGACCAACAGTTTACAGCACATGGCCAAGCAAGTTTATAGGACGGCCAAGAAGACTTATAGTACGTCTGGCGGCAAGTTCTAAAGACACACCATTGGACCGACTGCCAATCGCACTGTTGGGCTGACCGCTAGGCCGACCGCCAAGCCGATCACCAGGTCGATTATCGGGCCGACCATTAGGCAACCGTTTGGCTGACCGCTAGGCCGACCGTCTAGCTGACTGCCAGTCGCACAATCTGGCCAACTGTCAGGCGCACCTTTGGGCACATTGGCAAGACAACCATCACGCACACCACTAGGGCAACTGTCGGGCGCACCACCTCAATTGCCAGACTTGACACTGCTAGTTGCCACACCGCCAGCTGCCACACCGCCAGGGTTGGTAGTTGCAGTTGGAGGAAGCACACCGCCAAGGTTGGCAGTTGCAATTGCAAAAAGTACACCGCCAGGTTCAACAGTTTCAGGAAATGCACTGCTAGGGTTGGCAGTTTTAGTTTTTGCTAGACTGCCAGGGTTGGCAAGTACACTACCAAGTTCGGCAATTTTAGGAGAGGCACTGCCGAGTTCGGTGATTTTAGGGGAAGCATTGCCAAGGTCCACAGTTGGAGAGGGTTTGCTAGGTTCGACATCTTCAAAGGTTACACCACCAATCGTAGAGGATACACAGCCAGGGGACTCAGTGACTCGACCAATGACAACTTGGGGAACCATTGGAACCATTACAACTCAGAAACATGTCAGCATGGTGGAAACACCAGTTCCCCTAGTTACACCGCCAGGAGTGCCAGGAGCGGCTCAGATTAACGATTGGCTAGGGTCAGTGGGCTTCACACTGGAAGTGGCCAAGCAGTCGGCCGAGAGCCCTTTAGAAGGGTTGGTTGGCGAGGGAGGTTCAGTTATCTAGACCCAATAGAGTGCTATGGCCAGACTTGCCGAGGAGACAACTGAGCAACCTGCAGCTGCAAGGGAGATGGAGCCAGTGGTCGTGTTACAGGAGCTTGGACAGACAATAAGGGTGACCACCTTGGAGGAGGCACGACAGAAAGAGCGGGCATGGGAGCAAAAACTGAAGGAGTTAGAGGAGACACGCCAGAGGGAGGAGCAAAAAGTGAAGGAGTTAGAGGAGCAGTTGGGCACAAGGAGTACAAAGGTGGACAAGGCCAAAAGCCAACTGATGGAGGCGACTTGTATGGTCAAAGCTACTAGGGAGAGGGAGATATTCGCCGATAGCCAACTATGCATGCGTACAGAGGAAGTGAGGCGATTGCACGCACAACACTCACTAATGGCTACTCCGACATCGACAATTCATCTAGGGACGTCCTCACTTTCTCCTTTTTCTTAGTAGCTTATATGCAGTATCATTCCTTTCTTAGTTTGTCATGTCGTCTGGAAGACGACTTCTTTTTAGGGGGGGATGATGTAAGTAGTATATCTTTACTTTTCTTGTAGTCGGTCGTAGTCGGCCATTTGCTAATAAAACTATAGATAGTGAGAATAATACATGTTATGTACTTTCGGGTAATCAAGTCCCGATTAGTGATAACTGTTGTTATGAAACGTTGTGTCGGTTGGTTACCTAACTACTGCCGAACGTTATATGTACTCAATTTGCTGTAGTCGGGAGGTGGTTATGTGTGAATAGTCATGGTTGATAGCACTGCTGATACTTCTATGATTGCAGATGGTGATATTTCTAATAATGAATAAAGCATGTGATGTTTAAACATGATATATTGTTTTGTTCCATGTTCTGCATATGATTTAGTTTGCTCAATAGTACGTAGTACTTGAATTACATTCTGTTGGGCAAACAGAGAGCTTTTGTTTACCCGGCTGAGCATCATTATCAAGTCCCAGTATTCTTGCTTCACATGATCCGATATAATCTACTTAGGTAGCTTGGTGCGAGGAGGGTTGGGCTTTTGCATCCAAACTGAATTAATCATCCCAACACATCTCTCAAAAGAGGAGGCGTACATCTTTTTAGCTCTTTCCTTTGTTTTGTACACCATCCTATTAGAAGTGGGAAATCCAAACACCTCTCCAATGGCATTAGGCGTGAGATTGGTAGATAACTTTCCATCAAGAGAAACAATCGTTCTTCGCTCTGGCCTATAACAATTGGCGCACTCCATGATTAGTTCCGGACACTAAATGGCTGGTGGAAAACCAGCAGTTGCATAAATTCCACTCTTCATAATATGGTGCGCAATGACTGATGGAGGGTGGCCTCCTAGCCCATACATTCGACTTCTGAGTGCTCCCAGGTTAAATGAGCCAAGACTTGTGTCACTTAGCTCTGCCAACTTTGAAGTAAACTTTAACTCCGGAAGAAATGGCTTGCTCAACTTCTTGATCACTGCCTGCCTGGATCCACTAGCTTTGCTGGATTCAGCATTTGCAGCCTTGTTTGCTCTTGCAGTCGCTCCTTTGTTTACTTCAGCCATCCTACAAAAATAAAAGATATTCATTAGAAATTTAACTTAGAAAATAGATTAACTTCATGATGACCAGAATATGGAGCAAACTTCGAAAAAGAAAAGCCTTCAGCACTGAAAGTCTGACTTCAAACCTCAACACTTTTCCAGCAAAATTAATGTCTCCCCAACACTTAGAAATTTCCTTACTCTCTTCAACTTCTTTCCAACTTCGATTTTCTTCACCTTCAGAGTCTCAAATTTGCACTTGCAGCTGGTGAGGAGAAATGAAAATTTTCATAGCTCTTATAACTGAGTCTGAGAATATTTCGACTTCTAGGAGGCTTATTTTAGCAGGCTCATTTAATTTCTCCTCCACTACTATGCAAAAATTCGAATTTTTCCCTCCTCTGGCAATTTGCAACAATTATTATTTCAAATATTTGAAAATTTCACCCCATTGACATCTTAGAAAAATTCATCTTCCAAGCATAGGCATACTTCACCCTGATGAATTTTAAAATTCACGCCTTGAAATAAATCATGCGCCATAGAAAAAAATTTATCTTAAAAGACTTAGGCGAATTTTATTTATCCCTCTGCCTTGAAAATATTTTATCCCCTCTGAGCCTTAGAAAATTTTCCAAACCTCTTGTTTACCTTGGGCGTATCTAGGGGGTCAAGCTTCCACTTTTCACTTGCCTTAGAAAATTCTCCTCCATCCTCTCCATGATGGGAGCATTTAGGGTCCTCTACTTCCATCTTGGTGCCTTAGAAACTTTTTGAGGCTTCTTGCTTACCTTGGGCGCATATAGGGAGTGGAGCTTCAAGTTTTCCACGCCTTTAAAACCACCTTGCTTATGATGGGCGCATTTAAGCCCTTGAGGGTCATGTTGAGGGCACATTCACTAGGTGATGCTTCCATTTCTCCAACCTGAGGTCGCATTTAGGGGGGTCCTCTTCCATTTCCACGCCTTAGAACTTTTTCAAGCCACCTTCACAAGATGGGTGCATTTAGGGGTTGGAGCTTCCATTTGAGGGCGCATTTGAAACCTTGCCATGTTGGGCACATACGAGGGGTCAAGCTTCCATCCTTCTTGCATGCCCTAGGCGTTTTTTGCACCTAGGGAGTTAAGGAAACCTTTGAGGGTGACTCTTTGAATACTTAGCCAATTTTTTTTTTTCCTGCTTGCCCTCACTTTCTATTTTTAGTAACTCCTTGATTCTCGAACTTCTGCAACTCCTCTTGACTTGAAATTTTCCCAACACGATCCTCATGACCTATTTGACCTATTCACACTTGCCTTTCGTGCTGACCTGCTATTTTTAGCTCCGTTTCGGAAGTGACTTACTATAAATAGTAAGTATGCAAATTGCACTCAAATTTTACCAGTAGACTGCTTGAAAGATGCTGATCACAATGTTATTCACACTTGCCTTTCTTGCTGACCTGCTATTTTTAGCTCCGTTTCGGAGGTGACTTACTATAAATAGTATGCAGATTGCACTCAAATTTTACTAGTAGACTGCTTGAAAGATGCTGATCACAATGGGATACATCAGTTTTTCATTTTTCTCGAGTTTTACCCCTCATTTTAGTCACCAAAGTTGGAAACCCTAATCTCATTTGCATGTGTCTCAACTGACCTCTGTTTGACTTCGTTTTTGCTCTGTACTGCTCTGCTCGTGAAACTGAAGGCCTGGGGGTTGCTGGAGTGGACCTGCTAAAAATAGTAACTTCTTGAAAAAGTGATCAACCAATTGTCAGACGTGATTGCATGTCATACTATCCGAGAGATCTCAAAAAACCCAGAAAAACCCAAAAAACTAGTCTGCATGTGAGCACTTGCTAAATGTTGTACCCAAAACCAAAATTTTTGCTTCATCAAGGCATTTTGTTTAAAGAGTCTAAATCTTGCTAAAATGATGTCAAGTATAGTTTTTGGGCAATATCAAGCATGGAGTTTTGTCAGTAGTTTGTCAGTTAAAGGCAGTTTCATTGATCAAAACTTGAATCAGAGACTCAGAACGGAGCATTTCATGATGGAGGAGCTTTTCGCGACAGCATTTCACGTTGCACATGATCATTTCAGTGGTCAAAACGAAGTTTTTAGTGATTAATTTATGAAGATTTCTCAGAAGAAAAACAAGAAAGTGCAACTATAGCATGGGGGCGCCCTTCTGTTTGGAGGTCAAGATTTTGTTAAAAGTGCTCATAAATACAGTTAATCTCTTCAGAATTGGTTTGGTTATCCGATGAGCTATCCAGCGAAGCTTTCCGAGACTAGTACTCTGGCAACTGGCGACAGAAGTTGAAATTCCCAAAGTTTCACATGACAGAAACTTGTCCTTTTCCAGCAAAAGCGCGCCTGTAGCTTGAGGGCGCCCTTCTAGAAGGAGGTTTGGAATTTGGTTTTTCTGACGACTGATGCGTCAATCTTTTCATGACTAGTCTGCTCGTCCAACGAACTATCAAGCGTAGTCATCCGAGTCCCAGAGTTCCAACAGCCGATGTCTAAAGATGAGCTTATAATGGAGTTTTCATGTCTTTCAGCTTCTTCATTGCATTTCCAGTGCAACTATAGCTCAGGGGCACTGGTTAAAATGACCCTTAAGATGGTCAAACTTGCAGACAAGGTCTTCCTAACATCAGTACTACGTTAGTTCAGCTCCGCAATGCATCAAGTTGCTTGTCAATCCGACATTCCGGGTGATCGTGGCAGAGTTTCTACCAAGCACGTAATTTCACGGGTGGACCAACATAAGGTTTTCATTATATCCCTGTAGGCCAGAGGCACCTAGCCTTTAGGCCTGTCAGATGAGGTCGTTCGCTTTCGAAGTCTTCACGGGATTCAAGCGTAATAACTTTATCTATCCAATGAGCCCAGCCATCAGCTTCCTGGATTTGGCAGTCGCTCATACGTGCGAGGTCTTTGGCGAAGTGTTGAAAAGTGAAGATAACTCGCAAAATGGCTAAGTGTTGGTCGTTTATTCCATCTTGGGATGGGCGCCCTTTTATTTGAGGTCTTAGAAGCAGTTTTCTTGCTTCGTCACCTATAGAGACTTCTCTTCTCAATTCTTCTGGCTATCCGTTAAAACAAACGTGGCTCGAATCAGATCATCCCATCTCTCAGTATCAAAGGATAAAGTAGGGTACTTGGATGAAAGTTCAACTTTCGTCAAAATGCTATCAGTGCAACTGAAGGCCAGGGGCGCTTTACTTTTGAGGCCCTTAATGCAATTTCCAGTCATCATGTGTATATCCATTGGATACAGAATATCTCCAGGCATGCAGTGAACTTGGTTTCCTGTCCGCAGGGTTCACCATTCGCCGTCAGCAGCTGTTTGAAGTATCAGATGGCAGTTTAGGGAAATGGTTTAAGTCTGGAA
The DNA here is from genome assembly GCA_007258455.2 of Sequoia sempervirens. Classification (NCBI taxonomy): domain Eukaryota; kingdom Viridiplantae; phylum Streptophyta; class Pinopsida; order Cupressales; family Cupressaceae; genus Sequoia; species Sequoia sempervirens. Next base: position 17,891 of record VDFB02039385.1, read on the forward strand.
CCCGTAAATGAATTTAATCAAGGGCGCCTAATTTTTCAGGGTGTCAAATGATGGATTTTGCAGTGTTGACTCCTAGCAAACATTTCTTCTTTGCTCAGTAGGCTTCGCGATGAATATCTTGATTTAGTTTCAGCATCATCCGGTCACTCAGGATTCAGTGTTGAAGATGGTCAGTCGTGACTTTGACGTCAGCTATAAAATAGGAAGTTAATAAAAAGTGCAATATCTTGAGCAAATGGACGCCTATAAGCTCAGATGATGACTTTTTGGAATTGGTGAAGTCTAACGGTGAATCTGAAGCTTCATTTGAATTGTCAACTAAAGTTTAAAATATTTAATATTTATTTTGCATTAAGTGGAGATTTTCTATTTTTGGCGCCTTTGCATGATGATGAATATTTTATTATTATTTAAATTTCAAACTCCGAGTCAGTGGCAGTTCAACTGAGAAGGGTCCAATTGAAAGGCTTCTATTTCAATCAGGGTTTTGAATTCTTGCAGTTCACCAGTTGGTGCGAATTTCCTCTTATTTAAACATAGCGCCATCTTCATTCATGTTTCATATCTTCAAGAGAAATCAAATTTATCAAGAGAAATTCATATCTTCAAGGAGAGTTCGTATTTCTTTTAGAATAAAGGCGCAACTTCAAGGGAAATTCATATTTTGAAACAAAGGCGTATTTCTTCAAGGCGTATTTTTCCAACAAAAGAAATTCGTATTTCTTCACAAGAAATTCGTATTTTCTTCAAAGGAAAATTCGTTTTTTCTCCAACAAAAACGAATTTTAGCAAAGTAAAGGCGAATTCTTGCAGATCAAAGGCGAATTCCTCATCAACAATCAAAGGCGATTTTATCTAACATATCTTTTTGCAGGTTAAAAGTTCATAATTATCAGCAATTTGAAGAATTCAAGGGCGATTTTTCATTGAAGAAGAACATACAAAAAACGTCTTTTTCCTCCTTGATTCTCAGATTTCTCTCAGATTCCAATTCGCATGTTCCTGAAATTGGCAAATTCAACAAGTTCAAACATCTGGATCATTTCTATATAATTTCCTCGAGTTAAAATTGTGCACTTGATTTTTCAGGAATTTTTAATTTCAGAACATTCGTTCTCGAGTTACTAATTTTCTTAACTGAAAACTCTTTGCATGATCGAGTAGAAGTCATATTTTCGCATATCTGACGTTTTGGGTTGTCTTAGAATCTTTTTCTGGACAAAACCCATATTTCAGATTTTTCGCTGAAAATAACTCTTCGAAAGGCTATTTTCAACTCTCGCAAGCTATTTTTAGCTCTCCAGAAATCTTGTTAGAACATAGTCAAGTTCACAGTCAACGGGCGAGTTTTTCAGAATGTAGTTCACTCAACTCGAATACAGGACCAAAACAGTCCTTACTCATGACTTCCTCAGGATGGTTGAGACAGATCTTCACAAAGTATTGCCAGAAGCAGTTCTAGATCCGGTTAAGATCAGAGCTTCAATTATTCAAAATATTGAGCAGTCTGGCTTATTAGAGGCCGCTTCCATACCTATCTCCGTTCATTGTATTGAATTCGTGATGGCTTGTATTAAGCATTACAATTCTACTACTCGTGAGATAGTGTCAGTTGATGGACGAGTCATTTGCAGTCTCAAACCTTTGGACATTGAAAGAAGTTTTGGCATTCCTCAACACCCGAACAGTCTGGTTATTTCCATGGAGCAGTGTGAGCAGGCGTTTGATGCTGATGTGGACAAGTGTCAAAGAAGATGGCAGAAAGATGGTTAAAACAAGCAAAGAACAAATTGCCACACAATGTGGGTCGTGGTGAATACAAGGATAAGTATGCGATTCTAATTACACTCCTGAATCGTGTCTCAGGTCAAGCACATGCGAATGTTTTCCAGCCTTGGATGTATTACATTATTGGTCGCATCATTTCTGGCAGGAGCATTATGACTGGGCATCCTTCGTCAGCGATATTCTCCACACACAGATCACGGTTTCCTAGTTGCCCATGAGTTTCACATGTGTTCGTATCTCGTATACTTGATCGCTTATCAGGGTCAGTTTTGAGGATTAAACATCGTGTGCATTCTCAGTGTTCAGAAAGTCTATCAGTATTATGATTAGCTTGAGTTCACTAGGGCTGAACGTCATTTCAAGCATGTTCATGAGGCTTTTCTGACTTATACAGTGAGAAATTTGGACCGGGAGTTGCATGTTCGTATCTCGGCAGTTGCTAGGGCAGCGATGGATGGATGGGCAAATTGGTTTATTCAATTCCCGACATACACCTACATCCGAGTATACAGATTTACAGGAAATCCAGCAATGCTTCCACGTTATCCTTCGGATAAGACAATCTTTCAGGAGTTCCCGAGACAGATGCATGATGTTCATCGTCTTTTACGCCGTAGGCATAGACCATCTATTAATTTTCCTTTTCAGTTTGGAATGTATTGGTGCAAGACGGCAATTGATGCCAAAGTTGCAGGGCAAGAGCTTGAGAAATATCATCTTAAGTATCTTGTTGAAGCACGTGCCTATGATCTTTCAGGTCATTACACAACTTCGCCTTTTGGAGGTATATTTCATGAGCCTTCTATGGAGGATTACTCGGGCAAATTGCGCAGATGACTTCGAGGTTCGAGACGTACGACTTCTCTCTCTCACAGATTTTTGTTTTCTTATCAGAAGATGTGGGAGGTTTATCGATGATGAGGGAGAGGTTCTTCCTTAGTTTTTCAGAGGCAGGTTGATACACACCGTTGCCGCAATTGATTGGTACGCCAAGAATGCAACGGTCAAGGAGAGGTCAAGTAGAGTTATTGAACAGTATACTTTACCTCGATAGCAAGAAGACCAGGAGGGTAAGTATGCCCAGAGCGAGCCGAGTAGTGGTGAATCCTTCGCTACCTTCCTCGTCAAAACCTAAACAAAAGAAAAGGAGTAACCCTCCTAAGAAAGGTCAAGCGCCAAATAATTCAAAGGGCAAGGTGCTTGCCACTGCTACACACACAGAGCCTAACAGACAGCTGATCACAGAGCCAGTTCAGAGACCAGTTCAGAGTCCGCCAGTGCTTGAGGTTCAGCCTCAAGTTCCTACATCAGTTCCAGAGCAGTCGCCAGTCCCAATTCACATTGAATTGGATTTAGACTCTCCACCTCGTAGTGGGTCCTCTACACATGCACTTTCGTCGCAACCTCCTATTGCTAGTACAGACCCTTCTAGTAGTATTAGCCGAGATCAATCTTGGATCGAATCTCAGCTTGGAAGGAAGAGGAGGCAGCCATCCTATGTTCTTAATCATTCCGATTTTGATGAGGTTTATCAGGATGCGCCAGACAAGAGGGTCAAGAACATGGTTCACGTGCAGAGGAATACTGACATGGAGATCGTAGTCGAGACTGCTGTACCTCCACAGGGGAAGAGCTTGGCTGAGTTGGAATCTCAGGATTTTGAGGTTATCACAGTCAACCTTGGTCGTAGCACACGCCAAACTCAGGTTGATCTCCTACAGGTTGCTACAGACAGTGCCAGAGATAGAATACTGAAGGATGGAGAAGATAAGGCAGCCCTCAAGGCTGAAATCAGACAGCTTCGTTAGTATATTTCTAGCCTTGTACATAGACCAGAGGTCATCGCCACACTCCCGCCGATGCTTGAGCCTCCAGTAGAGCAAAGTCAACTTAATCACTTAGTTGCATATGGCAAGCATTTGGATGAGTGGGAGGAGGAGTTCATTGCTAGAGGTCGTGCTATGCTCACAGAGTTATATCAGTTGCGGTATAATGCACAAGAGCTCCGTATTCGTCTCCAGGATGAGGAGCAAGATATGGCGATTAATAAACCCCGGGATGAGATTATGATTGCTCACCTGAGTGTGGCATATGATGCAGTCACAGATGCAGAGGATAGGGAAGTTATCTACTCTTGGAAAACATAGTTGGTTTTCAAGGCGAAGATAGAAGCGACTTTGGCGTCAGAGTTGGCTAAGAGTAGAGAGCACGTTACTAGTGCACTTCGGTCGGTGAGAACTTTAGTTTCTCGCTTACCGTGTCGATATCAGATTGAGGGTGGTGCCTATGTTGAGCTTACCAATGTTCAGTCAGAGCTTCAGGCACTCATTCATACCATTTTCAATGGGGAGACCGTTGGCTGTAAGGTTACTCAGCTTACAGTCATGTCAGCATTATTCGATGAGGCAACAAGGAGCAGAGGTGAACTTCAGTCTCAGATCACAGCTGGTGAGGATATGTTGCACTGACATAGCATTCTTCGACAGAGTCTCATAGCTCCAGATAGTGATACAGTTAACAATCTCGTTGAGGGATTGATTGCTCGAGATCACGGACAGTAAACTTTAGTTCTCACCTCTCAGGATAGACATTACACACAGGAGTTAAACTTGGCGTTACCTTCTCAAGTTATCTTGCTGTCTCGTCTCATGCATATCTATTCTGAGATTAGCTTTACACACTTGGAGTTTCATTTAGGGTTTTCGTTAACTGATGATAGTCTTCCAGTTAACTCGCTTTTAATAAGGACGTGCATGCTTGCACAGTTGTCCATTTTTAGATTAGATGTTTCGGTTAACTGATGGTAGTTTTCTAGTTAACTGTATAGTTTGCTTAATTAGGGCTTAGCAATAAATCTTGCATGCATTGCAAGACTATAGTTGACTCAAGGTGATTTTAGGGTTCCTTACACCTTGATGTATATAAATAAGAGCTTTTGCTCATTTGTACATAACTTTTGCACGAGAGAGAAATATATGCTGTGCCTACCTTGCCCTCAATATTGCTCTTTTGGTATTTGTTCATGCGTCTTTACTATTATGATAAATTGTTATGCCACATAGGGTTTCATGCAATTGTAATGGTGAATTCTTTCCATAGTTAGATCAAATCTGTTTTGTGCTCAATAATCTTGTTCAGATTGAGATGATAGTTGTGCCACCTTGCCTTCAAGTAGAGAATCTGCACTTGTTTATCGTATGTTGTTGTGAATAATAAACTTATTCGGATTGAGCTGATAGATGTGCCACCTTGCCTTCAAGTAGAGAATCCGTATTCAGTTTATCGTGTGTCGTCGTTACCAATAAGCGTGTTTAGATTGAGCTGATAGATGTGCCACCTTGCCTTCAAGTTGAGAATCTACACTCGTTTATCGTCTGATAGTCAAACCTTGCTCCGTTTCCTCATGCTCTGTTTTTCTTGAGGAAACTGGATAGAATTTTAAGTAATTAAGTTTAGTTGTAGTTAGTAGTCTGCAAAACCAGAAAATACTCAACTGCAACGTATATAGTTTTCGAGAAAGCCTTGTACCTCTACAGCTGAAACAAAAAGACAGGATATAGTTTAGTTTATTTCCATTTGCAGGTACTTTTGTCAAGCACAACGAGGGAGCTTCCCCTCCTAATTTGAAGAGCACTCATTGCGTAGTGTGCATAGCTGTCCGTACCAACTCTTACTCCAGAGGTGCTAGTTGTTACGCCAACACTAAAAATAGAAAGTCATCAATTTAACTTGCATGTTATATCATCGGGAAGCTCTCGAGAAACCTAGATAGACTATCCTGACATGCATTGGAAAATCATACATGCAAACCCTAAAAATGGCAACCGAAGCCAGAACTGCTAAAAATAGAAAGTTGTCTGAATTCAATGAAATTTTGCAGGCACAACTCAAAGTGCTCTAAATGTGGTGCAGCAGTCAAAATTTCAAAAGTCCCGAGAAAAAGGTCCCAAATTGAGTACTTACTAAAAATAGTAAGTTGTTAGAATTCAGTGAAAATTTAATGGGAACCTGCCTGAATGAAGCTTTCTGAACGCAATGCCAAGCTCAGATTTCAATTCGCTCACCTAAATTAACCCCAAACAAGCCTGAAGAATGAAAACCCTAATTTGATAAAAATGCACTCCAGACTTAGCCAAAACTTCAACTTGGGCCAAAAGAAGGGTACACCCCCAGAAAGACAGATGAAACAAAGAGAGACAACCGTAAAGCCAAAGCCAAAAGACCCAAATGGGACAAATATTAGGGGGGTCCCCATTTTGAATGGGGTGATGTGTGAAAAGGTCACAATAAGCCCAATCTCAAAAATCACCTTAGAAAGGAGACGACATATTTAAAAAATCAAATTTTTTACATGTGTTTTTAAACCAAGAAGCTACGACAAGGGATGTTTCCAACGTCCCCCATCTGTACCAGGGATGAGGAAATGTACCCAAAGGGCATGGGATGTTTCCTACCATTTCTTGCTAGTTGGGCTATTTCGAGGATGGCTGGGGGACGTCCCCCCATCCCGAGGACGGCTGGGGACGAGGATAATGGATTTTGGGGCAAGGGACGCATCCCTGTGTAACACAACAAATAATTGATCATTTCATTTACGTTCAAAATCTGAGCAATGGCCAGCCTGACCACTTCAAACTCTGACATCAATGAAAAAATGTTTCAATAATCTCCCCCTTTATCATTGATGGCAACAACTTTTGAAACCAATAATGCTCCCCCTGACACAGTACTCCCCCTTTGACATCAATGGAAAACTAAACAACCTACATAACTGAAACGAAGCTAATAAAATATGACAATGAAAGCTCCCCCTTTGTGTAAACAACTGCTCAAAGATGGAGTTAAATCACTCCCAACTTCTTCTGCAAGTATTCAAATGTTTCCTTTGGTAGAGGCTTAGTAAATATATCTGCAATATGTTCTTTAGTAGTGACATATTCCAACTTAACTTGCTGATCACTAACCTGTTCTCTCAAAAAATGATACTTGATAGGAATATGTTTAGTTCTAGAGTGCATAATTGGATTTTCTGAAATATTAATAGCACTCGTGTTATCACAAAAAATAGAAATGGGATGTTCATACTCTACCTTTATGTCCTTCAAAGTTTGCTTCATCCATAGGACTTGTGTGCAACAAGACACTGCTGCAATATACTCCACTTCAACTATAGATAAAGAAATAAAAACTTTTTTTTTGCTCAACCAAGATACAAGACAATCTCCTAGGAAGAATGCACCTTTGCTAGTGCTCTTTCTATTATCAACACATTCACCCCAATTTGCATTTGTATAAGTTGTGAGTGTGAAATCTTTGCCTTTTGGACACCACAACCCATAATCCACAGTACCCTTGAGATACTTGAAGATCCTCTTAACTACATGAACATGTGTGTCTTTTGGAGTAGCCTGAAATCTAGCTACATAACCAACTGCTTGCATAATGTTAGGTCTAGTAGTTGTTACATACGACAAACTTCCTATCATAGACCTATACAAAGTTTGGTTAGCATTTAGAGACTCATCATTTTTACTCAACTTGCATCCTATCACCATGGGGGTACCCATAGGATTGCAACCCTCCATTCTAAACTTTCTCAACACCTCTCTAATATACTTTGTTGAGAAATGAATATGCCTCTATTTGATTGATAAATTTGCAAACCAAGAAAGAATGACAACTCACCAAGCATGGGCATTTAGAACTCCTTTAGCATGTTTGTAGCAAAAATTTGACACATATTCTCACTATTATTTCCAAAAATAAGATCATCAACATAAACCACTACAATCAACATATGATTACCTTCTTCCTTGACATAGAGATTGTTGTCTTCTATTCCTCTTTTGAAGCCTTGCTGCTGCAAATAAATGTCCAATCTAGCATACCATGCACGTGGGGCTTGTTTAAGCCCATAGAATGGCTTTTTAACTTGCATACATAGTTCTGATTTTCTGAAATGATGAACCCATCTGGCTGTTCTATGTACACTTCTTCATCCAAATTACCATTTAGAAAAGTTGATTTTACATCCATTTGATAAATTTTGAAATCTTTGAAGGTGGCAAAAGCTAAGAACATTCTAATAGCTTCTAAACATGCAACAGGAGCAAAAGTTTCTTCAAAGTTTATACCTTCAACCTGTGCATATCTTTTACATACAGTGCTTGCTTTATTCCTTATCACTTGACCATCTTCATTCAACTTGTTTCTAAACACCCACTTTGTGCCAATCATGTTCTTATCTTTGGGTCTTCGGACAAGTTCCCAAGTTTCGCTTTTTTGAATTTGATCAAGCTCTTCTTCCATAGCAGCTACCCAATGCTTATCTTCAGCTACTTCAAAAAATGTAGGCTCAATCTTGGACAGCAAGGAGACATCTTCATCTTCAGAATAATTAAAAGTTCCTCTTGTGGTTCTTGGCCTTCCTTCTTGTATAATCTGATCTTTTGGATGCTTTCTTTGAATAAACTTTGAAGAAATCATCAACAAAGTCATTGATGAAGTCTCATTTTGATCTTTTGTAGGTGTATTTGCTAGAGTTGTTTCTGCTCTCCCATTTTGATCATTTGAAAGTGTCTCTTGATCAATGCTTTCCTCTTCATCCTCTTTGCAACTACTTTCATCACCTTGCATCTTGTTTTGAAAGTTTGCTCCTTCATGAACCTTCACATTTGTACTTTCAACGACTTCGTGTAATCTCTTGTTATAACATCTATAAGCTTTACTTTTAGAAGAATATCCTAAGAAAATTCCTTCATCAGCCGTAGGTTCAAACTTGTCTTGATTATCTTCATCCCTTCTAATATAGCATGGACTTCCAAAAATTCTGAAATATTTTACTAAAGCGGGCTTACCTTTCCATAGTTCTTATGAAGTCTTCTTGTGTTTTGCTCTAATCAGCCCACGATTTTTAATGTAAACAACAATATGGACAGCCTCTCTCCAAACAGACTCAGGCACCTTTGACTCATTTAACATACCACAAGCCATTTCTTGGACTACTTTGTTTTTTCTTTCAACCATACCATTTTGTTGTGGAGTCCTTGCTACTGAGAACTGCATTTTTATCCCATGTTTTTCACAAAAATCTACAAACTCATTTGATGTGAACTTGAAATATTCCCTTTAATTTTTTCTCAAAATTTAACACACAAATCAGCAACCAAACACTGATTAGCGTTAGCTCCAAAATGTAAACTAGCAAAGAAGATAACTCTAACCAAGAATGTTCACCAAGATCCCAATGTGGGCGAGGTGATAGCATATGGTCAGAGGATTATTAGGCATAAACAGAGCTGAAAGTACAATTCATCTGCTGATGCAGGCATCCACAAGCAGTGGGGATACTCCACTTATTCAGTGGGTGAGATTATTACATTATTAAAGGCGGCAAGCCAGCCATTTAAATCCTCACTTCCACTTATTAGCGTGGGGGAATACAGTCCACACAACCACTTATTTAGTGTGGGAAACTTACAATTAAGAAGATGATTATTTAAACTCAACCACTCAATCGTGGGAGTATGAAATTTAAACTAATTGCAGCAAATAAAATAAATAGCTGTTAGTACTACTAATCAGCTTTACAATGAATTAAACAGTTGCAAATAAGAAAGATATGCTTCCAAATCAATCAATGGTTAGAGTAACACTTCCTCTAACTCTTACAATACAATAATGATATAGAAATGAAGCTCAAACCAGCATTATATCAAAAACTAACAAGTCTGATCAGAAATAGAGAATACAGAAAATCAGACCAGCAAACTGTACATCAATGAAATGCACATAACTTTATCAATTTACCTCCAAATTGAGTGAAATCAATTGCAATGAACCTTTGGAGGATAGGCGCCCATGTCATGATGATGAAACAGCTTCAAAAAGCAACCATTAATTTACTTGCACAATTCCCAATGCTTCCAACATGGTACGGCCCTTAGCAAGGGCGATTTTGCAAGAATAAAAATAAATACTTTGAAATAAATTCTGATCTTCTATGGGAAGGGGCGCCCATGTGCTAGGAATCCATATCTTCAATACCCAGAAGCATATTAAAATTGAACAAAAAGCTGTTAATGAAAATCACCTTCAGCCATGAATGAACCAGCAAGCTCAAAAACTGAAAAATACTTCAAATTCTCCAACAATGAAGCTCAATGTGCACTTCTGAATGAAGCACACTCTCAATCCACCATCTAGGGAACCATAGTTTCAGGCCCGAAGAATGGAGACAAATTGCTAAGCTTTCCCTTAGCCGGATTCTGGATTTCAAACCAGCAGCATAACTTTACAATAATTCCAAAGATAATCAGCTCTTTAAACAGCAGCAATATATAAGCTTCAATTGGCAAATGAAGCAACAAGAGACTCTTCAAATTCCAAGAAGTTGAATCACTTCAACTTCCAAAAGGGATGCCACTTTAAGCATTTCACTTTTTTTGAAATAATAAAATATTAATCAACCTTTTTTAGGCATCCAACTTCACTTTGCAACAATAAAGCATTTAATAATTCATTAAATGCACCATTGACTCCTTAATGACCCCCTTTTAAAAACAACATGAAGTGATCATTCCTAGGCATGGGGGTACAACTGAGAAACATAAAAATGACTAAGTATAAAACTTAATCCATGGAGATAACCAAAGCCAAACTGAAACTGAAGGATAGCAAAATGACTTGAGCTGAATTGCTGATCATGCTACTGCCAAAATTAGACTTACTAAAAATAGCCAACTGCTATAAATAGTAAGTTCACATCAAAACAACAGAAAGCCAAACTGAACATTGAACTGCAAAGGATTGAACTGTTGCTAGACAGATACTGCCAAAAGATAGACTTGCTAAAAAATAGTGAACTGCTATAAATAGTAAGTTTGCACAACAACCTCAGAACGCCAACTGAGCAGTATCTGAAAGAGGAAACCCTAATTTTCTGCCTCAGCTTAGCCTACGGATTTCCAGAAATAGTCTAAATCCAAATGAAGAGCGTATGGCCAAAATGGGGACATTACAGAACTCTCCACCCTTGTTTGAATGAAGACATTTAATTTTCAAACCCTTTTCTGTCATGTCCCCGAAATGGTAACATTAAAAATAATAAGATATACAAGATACATATTGGAAACATTTTTAATTATCAAAGATAATAAATATTAAGTATAATATTATAATATAAAGATTATGATTATGATCATCATAACACAAAATATGAGGAATTACAATTTAAATACAATAATAATCATTATAGATAATATTATAATTAAATATAATTTATAATGGTTGTCCATAATATATACTATAATATTAATAGATGAAGCTCTTATTAAATACTCTAAACTAATAGGAATAACTCTAAAGCTCAAAATATAAAATATACAAATATAAATATATAATCCAAATAAGGTTTATCGAATGTAAGAAAAAAGTGATTTATAATTGAGCAAGGAAAGAACCTTCAAATATGACCATGGACGGGTCAAATGAAGGAAGACGACTCTTGTATTAGCGTTCAGGGAAGGACGCGACTAGTCCAAGATATGTAAGGGGATCATCATAGGAGTCATAGGGGGGGGACTTCGGAGAGGAAAATCACCGTGGCATGGAGAAAGGAAACACAAAGTCTATAAAGGATTCTCATCGGGCAATGTCTTACTGCCTATCGAAGATCCCAAGCACATAACAAAGCATGCCCGCCCTCAAAGCGATATCAACCTTCATAAACGTATTTGTGGTCGCTGAATAGAATGAGGAGAGCTTTCAAATACTACATTGCCATGTTGGCAGCAGAGCTAGATAATCATTGGAGATAGTGGGAAATATGTATGTGTGGAAGTCTATCTTCTAGATGGGAAACAATATGGAAGATAACCAAGAACAATTGCCATCGGGATTTAGAAGACGCCTGTGCCATTGGAATAAGCCGATGTGGGTAATGAACCTCTGTCATCCAAACGCGTTCAAGCCTCCATTAATAAGAGATTACTTGGAGATCTCCGAAAAGGGACAAATAAAGACTAGTGCCACCATGGTTAAGGAAAGGGAAAAGACGTGATTGTAAGCCGATATAGATCAGAATCATCTTGAAGAAAGACACGAGTAGAAGGTGCTAAGTCAACAATAAGTTAAGTATTGAGAAGAGACCATTTGGTGCGACGAATAGAAGAGAACAACAGATCATCACCGCTAATGGAACCATCGATGGCTTGTGATGGAGACGTCTATTTGTATATGGAAAATAAGAACCGAATATCCTCCACACCAGTAAGTTGTCCAAGGATGCTTGATCACTAATAACCGAAGGATCATGGTTGGAAAAGACACGTATCAGCACATCGATGAATGAGGTAAGGAATAACTATGAATAATATAGATAATATGTAGATAATAAATAAGTAACAAAGATAAGGTATATACATAGGCAGTGTAAAATCACATTCTGAATTTTAATAATATGCAATAAATAAATATAATAATGGTATGAATACAAAGAATATGCATGATGGGTTAGATGAGTATCGTAAGCCAATTGTTAATGGTTATGCATATCAATGTATGTTATAGTCAATAAGGTAACAATGATCAATTCATGAAGTGACTGCTGTTTCCAACACTCAGTAATTAGACGATACCTTAAAGTCAATTAAAAGATAATTAAATAAGGGTAACAAAAGTGAAGGCATTAATAATTAGGACAGGCATAGATATGTGTAGTAATTATTTATATATATATATATATATAAGTAAGCTCTATAGTGAATAATACAAAATGAGTAAATATATACATAAACGTATATTACTAGGTGAAGAGTCGCATAAAGTAGAGAAAATGGGTGACCCTTGGCAAATTTATATTTTATTAATTGAAATTTATGGATCTCTAACGTTCTAATGTCTCTGTGAGAAATACTTTGAATGCAAGATTCGGGTTTTAGTGATTCCTCCTAAAAGGGGACATTACATTTTCATTCTCCACTAAGGTTTTGAATGCCTTAAATTTCTCAGGTGCTTCTGATTTTTCCTGCAACCCAAGTCATTCCTGAAAAGTCATCAATTAACAACATAAAATATTTTCACCTTGCATGCTCTTAGTTCTGGTTGGCCCATATAAATCAATGCAAATCAGCTCAAGAGGATTTGAGGTAGAGTACTCTTTTGATTTGAAACTCCTTCTAGTTTGCTTTCCCAATTGGCATTCTCTACAAATGTGTAGGAACCCCTGTTCTCCCTGATTCCGAAAACTGACTATTTTGATCTTTTTTGCTCGTTTTGCGTTTTGAAAAGATGCTGAGTAAATTTATATAAAATAATGCAATACTGGAAATGATTAAATCTACTGAAAATGCTGATGCCAGTCTATTTATTAATCCTCTGGAATGATTACAAATAAGATCTGATAACATGCAACTAAAAAAGCAACAGTATTTTGATGAAAACCTGATTATTGCAGCAAGCTGAAAGAAAACTCTGTGAACGTTCTGCGATAACTTCTGAATGAAGATATCTCTCTGAATGCAATAGATCAGCTGATATTTCACAGCCTCTGAACTGCAACACTGAAGATGGCTCGTTCTCCAATGCCTGTAGACAACTGAAACCCTCGGCTTCGTTCTCCGAAGAAGACTTGATCAAAAATCAATTTCATAACATAATGAGCTCAAATCCCAATGAAACCCTTATATCTCCTCAAGAGTTCGAATTTTCTCAATTAGGTTTTATTTAAATAAATTCGAACTTTTCTTTTTAATTTTTCAATAGTTTTCGAAAGCACTTTTAATTATAAAATATAATTAAAAGTGGCCCCTTCAATGATGGGCGACCCCTTTAGCAAAAATCACTTAAGTTATAATGAAATATTATAACTTTATATTATAATGCTCCAGTAATTAATATTTAATTAATTTAATTAAATATTAATATCTCTCTCATTATTTATCCGATGCCCAATCCGTCTGAAGCTGTCGACTGAGGAAGTGATTCTGAATGCTGCCAAATCCCTACTGCTAAAAATAGCAGGGGTCCCACGCTGACTGCCAAGAACTGCTAAAAATAGCAACTTCTGCAAAAAGCGTCCGAATGAGCCCGAACGAAAGCCAACTGATCAAGAACTGCCAATCTGAAGCTGAGCCAACTCCAACTAGACCCTCTATACCATCCATCAGCCTACGAGGGTCGCATAATAGGCTAACTCTTACGAACTCTGATGCTCGCCAAAAATGGGGACATTACAGTCCGCCCTCCCTGAAATTGCTTGTCCCCAAGCAATCTCCACTGCAAAGAAACTCCAATCCTCGGAAGGCCCAAAAGAAAACCTGTGAAATGTCCCACACATCATGAACTGTCTCCTGTAGCATCAACAAAAACTCAACTGCGCAAGCTATCCCTGGATCCCAAACCCAAAGTGAAAGTCTGTCGTGACGGTCATCCTCAGGCTGCCACTGCGCTCTACTGCCTCCAACTTCACCATGCTGAGAATAGTGAAGTAACCCAATGGGACCCATCCAATACTCAGTGCCAAAACTGTCACCACCTGGATCCCAATACAATCTGAATTCACATCCATCTGTCATGCGGAGAAAAGAACTTCTAGAAGCATCTGCTACACTGAATCTCTCCCTGTCCTCTGCTAAACCCTCATGAATGTGATAACTGGCCAAGCCATCATGCCAACTGACACCGTAGTCATCCTGTAACCATGCACCCATAAGAAAACCTTGTGACATAGAAGTAGCAAACCCAGTTGGATACATATCGGCATGATGTAAAACTGATAGCTGTCCCTGCAAGTGATCCCTCGCAAACAGCAGAGTCGGACGCTCGCAGCCGCTAATCCCATCTTCTGAAGACGGTGAATACCCATCCCACAACGGATGGTATAACTCCGGGGTAAATCCACACCGATGCATCATCAAATCCTCCGTGTGTGGACCAAAGGAGAAGTGATAAACACTCCTCATGATGCAATCAAGATAGAATGCTCCCACCTCTGTCAATGGCTGACCATCATAGTCCTGGGGAAACAAATTAGCATAAGTACAAATCTCCATACTGGATGATGCCCCACATATCTCCTGTGACGACGATGAAGTAGTGACGTGATCTGCCACACAACTCACGGAAAAATCAACCATCTCATCACAAGAGCTCTCAACCAAAACACTCATCCCAGCTGAATTGACTGCACCAATATCCGTGATAGATGTAACCACATCCTCACTACAACCCGTGGGTATAAGATCCTCATCAACTGCCTCTGTATATAACGGTACCGTATCTGCAGCTGGTGGAGACTGTGCCAACCTCAACTCCACGGTCAACTCCTCCAACCGTGACTGTGACTCTTGAAGGGCCAATTGACTACTCTTCAACGAGTCCATAGTCACCTCAAGCTCATGAGTGAGCTCATCAACCTGCTCCTCCTTCCTCTGCAATGCATCATAACAAATGCAATCCCACTCGAGAAGAAAATCCCTGTCTGCAAGTAGTTTTAGGTAATTTTGTTTCATAACCCCAATTGCTTCTCGAAGTGCATGTATCTCTGCAAGGGAAAAACCACTATCACCGTGCTCATCTGTCAAAGGAGTACTCCAACCATAGGTAGCTAACATCTGACGAGCAACATCAAAATGCTCAATGGTTGTGGCAATCATATTATCGTTCGCCTTTAGTTGCCCAACCAAATGATGACTCTGTAGCTTATGACCCCCATACAAGTTTTCCGGTTCACAATATGCACTATGATATGAGGCTGATTCGTCATCACTCACTACATGACAAGCAGCATCATGTGTGCTTTCATCCATGCACACCTCAACATCTAAGGTACTGCTGCTATGTACCTCAAAGGATGGCTCAACTGGTAAAGTAGAAGTTGCTGATATGACAGTATCTTCACACACTTCCACCCCCGATGTAACTGTATCACCTTCCAACTCACAATCCTGGTATTCCATATCAACATGCGAACCTTCTAACTTATTTTCTAAAGTCTGATCTGGAAAATCAGACTCACCAGGACATGAATCCTCAACACATAATGCATCACTAATACTCAATTCCTGAGTACTTTCATGTGACAACTCAATAGAAGCATTTCGCACATGTGAAGTCAATGCTGTCTCAAGCTGATGCAAACTTTTATCATCGCTGTCATAAAAATCAGAAGTATTAGTAATGTCAATAACATCCTCTGGAGTGTTGTTAATATCATTTTGTGGCTCCACCATACTATTCTCTTGATGTAAGATTTCCTTATCAACCACCGTTTCATTTTCAACCCCATGTTCATCTGTAGGTTGAAGATCATGATTTGCTAACTTATCACATTTTAAACCAAACTCATCATAGAGACTTCTGGATACTTCACCCAGTCTCCCATTTTTGCTTCGTGATGAGGTTCGTCTTGAAAGGGAATCCTCATACCACTGCAAACTCTGAGTTGACCTTCGTTGTGAAAGCTTAAGTTTCCACTGGATATCATTCACGATGCTCTCAACACTTGGCTGTTCACATTTCTTCGATTTTCTCTTTTGCTTGCTATAATCCATCCGATGTTCCATATATTGTTTGAAGTTTAGACGCTCTTTGATCTTATCCGGTAGTGCTTTGTACTCCTCATAAGCGTCCATTAACTCATCAGCAAATTTAGAAGCCATAATTTCTGAATTTCTCTTTCTAGTTTGATAGTTCTAGTTGTCAAAACTATTTTACCCGTGAATAAAACTGGAGAGATTTATCTTCTGATCTTCTTTGATTTTTCCAATACAGTCAAGTAGCTAATAATCATTTACAGCTAACAGACATTTAATCAAACATTTGTCAGGCAAGACTCAAAATGCTGAAATCATCTTGTATCAATGAATTGCCAGAGACCATAACCAAACCAAAGTCTGAAGTTACAAGACACTCAACAAAAACAAATTACAGTGGTTTTCAACTTATTTCAGATTGAGCAGGTAATACCATTCACCCCCAAAAACGTACAACAAAAGTTACAATATATCAACTGCGTATGATGTTGGGCAGATATATATTAATAAATCTGTGCAGCTTAACCAAACCATATATTTCAAACCTGTCCTGACTTGCACTGTTATCCACTCTCAGCAGATAGAGGTAATCAGCAGCGTGGATAGGTATTCAAGGAGCCCGATATCCACTTGAAGCAACAGAGTTTAAAGCATTCACAACTTCAACTTAAAGAAGCAGCCCGATATCTTCTCTTTTTTTTTTTTTTTTTTTTTAAATTAACTGGTGATCAATTGAGAAGAGGCGGTTAGCTTGAATAGATGCTACGGGTCTTCCTTTGAAATTTAAACTCTTATTACTTTAATTTTTGAATTAATCCTGAGATGGCGACACTATTGTTGATGTGTTACTTTCCAAAGCTTCCAATATTTGCCACCTTACAAAAAAAAAAAAAATCCCTGACAGTTCTAAAGTCGTGTCTTGTCTCCAGCAATAGACGCAGTTACTAATATGAAGGTTCCAAGCAAATAGCTCCCGAAAAAGAGCTTGGAATAATATTCAATGTGCACACAATGAAATCGCGCTACACAAAGACCGCCTAGCTGTAATGGAAACCACGATTTGTTTATAAAAATAACTCCCGGAATTTTTACGGCAGCTATAACATTTATATATTATTTGCGTCTTTCTACGTAGCTTCCAGAAATGATGTGGCGACTCCCTGACTGATTATGATATGCGATTATTAAATTTTGCCTTCCTGAAATTCGTCTTTCTGTACATTTTGTCCTCACGTCTTCTCCTGTAGACGTCTTCCCTGCAGCAACCGCCCAGATGTCGCCTTCTTATGTCTCTGTTTATATCGCGCCTTCAAACAAATTATCGGGCCTTCAGAAACCAGGACGCGATTTGTCCTTTCTGCCCCGTTAATGTAAACGGCTTCCTGTATATTGTCCGCTTCTGCCTTTTATAAAAAAAATTACCGTCTCCCTTTTAGTTGTCTGCTAGCGGCTCCCAAAGATCTCCTTTTAGGTTTCTGACCCGATCTTGAACGAGTATGCTTCGGTCCAAAGCCACGATCTGCCTTGACGACAGATACCAACCAAGCTTTCCTCTAACAGTTGCTAGAAATTAAATATTATCTGAAACTTATATCGGGGATACACAATTTTTATAATCGGGCAGGGATGAAAATTGAGGCAATCACTTCGATTTTAAATGTGATTATTTTGCCAAATAATACATTCTTTCCCAAATAGACATACTACGTTTGGGTTCTTGATGAAAGCGATTTTGGCTTTTCTGACTACTCTCAAAGGTAGTGATTGCTTCTGATAGATTCTTGTCTTTATGTATCCACTCTGAAATTTTTTTACCAAAAACCTTCAAAATTTCAAACCCTAATTTGAAAATTTCCTTTTGACTTCTGAAAATTTTTACCCGAACAGGATGGCAGGAAACCGCTCTGATACCACTGTAGGAACCCCTGTTCTCCTTGATTCCGAAAACTGACTATTTTGATCTTTTTTGCTCGTTTTGCGTTTTGAAAAGAAGATGCTGAGTAAATTTATATAAAATAATGCAATACTGGAAATGATTAAATCTACTAAAAATGCTGATGCCAGTCTATTTATTAATCCTCTGGAATGATTACAAATAAGATCTGATAACATGCAACTAAAAAAGCAACAGTATTTTGATGAAAACCTGATTATTGCAGCAAGCTGAAAGAAAACTCTGTGAACGTTCTGCGATAACTTCTGAATGAAGATATCTCTCTGAATGCAATAGATTAGCTGATATTTCACAGCCTCTGAACTGCAACACTGAAGATGGCTCGTTCTCCAATGCCTGTAGACAACTGAAACCCTCGGCTTCGTTCTCCGGAAGAAGACTTGATCAAAAATCAATTTCATAACATAATCAGCTCAAATCCCAATGAAACCCTTATATCTCCTCAAGAGTTCGAATTTTCTCAATTAGGTTTTATTTAAATAAATTCGAACTTTTCTTTTTAATTTTTCAATAGTTTTCGAAAGCACTTTTAATTATAAAATATAATTAAAAGTGGCCCCTTCAATGATGGCCAACCCCTTTAGCAAAAATCACTTAAGTTATAATGAAATATTATAACTTTATATTATAATGCTCCAGTAATTAATATTTAATTAATTTAATTAAATATTAATATCTCTCTCATTATTTATCCGATGCCCAATCCGTCTGAAGCTGTCGACTGAGGAAGTGATTCTGAACGCTGCCAAATCCCTACTGTTAAAAATAGCAGGGGTCCCACGCTGACTGCCAAGAACTGCTAAAAATAGCAACTTCTGCAAAAAGCGTCCGAATGAGCCTGAACGAAAGCCAACTGATCAAGAATTGCCAATCTGAAGCTGAGCCAACTCCAACTAGACCCTCTATACCATCCATCAGCCTACGAGGGTCGCATAATAGGCTAACTCTTACGAACTCTGATGCTCGCCAAAAATGGGGACATTACAAAATGATGTCTGAAAGTTTTGTAAGCTTTGGCATATCTCTTACTGGTTCCTTTTTACTGATCTAAACAAGATTATCAAAGTTCAAGTGTTCCATCCTTTTATGCCATAACCATCCTTCATCTTCTTGACGCAAACAACACTTCACTTTTGATGTGATCAAGAATATAAAGATTGTTAGTAGCTCTACAAGCTTCAGCAATATGTCTACCATCCTTACTAATTTCACAACTGTGAGAGTTGAAAACAAGAGTGTGCCCTTGGTCACACATTTGACTCACACTCAGTAAATTATGTTTTAGAACTTCAACATACAAAACGATTTCAACCTTGGTCTTACCATCATCCAAAATAAAAGTGCCTTTACTTGAAATTTTTGCACATCCATTGTCTCCAAACCGTACTGTACCAGCATTTGTTTTCTTCAACGTGCGAAACTTGCTTTTGTCTTGCTTTTGTCTCCTATCATATGTCTGGAACAACCACCATCAATATGCCATTTATCTCTCTCATTTTGTGCATGTAAGGTTGTTTGCACAATCATAGATTCAACTTCATCTTCTTTCACCTTCTTCTTCCAAACATTTGAACTTCTTTTGCTTTGTCCTGCTTTTCTTCCTTCTTGCTTTGCTTAGAAAAATCTGCTATATCGATTCTACAAGCTTTTGCAGTATGACCAAAATTATTGCATTTATAGCATATAATATTGTAATTCATAAAAGGAGCAAAAGAGTTTCTATTCAAGAATCCTTCATTTCCATTCATAAATCTGAAATCACTTCTTGCATATACTCTACAGTTTGTTGCCTTGTGACCAAAATGATTGCATGTAAAACAATATCCATAAAAGAAAGAATTGTTAAAAACCTAGTCATGTGAGCTTGCCTTGAAATAGGTCTCTTGAAAGTGCTGATTTATATTTTGGATTGCAAACTTGTTGTGCTATCAAATTTGGTCTTTTTCTTTTCTTATTTTGCTGGCTTGGAGTTTAAGTAGCCTTGGAACATTGACCTTCTTCATATCCAAGCCCACCTTTATCAGCAGAAGATTTCTGTGAGCTAATAATCTCATCCAATGATATAAACTTTTCTGATTATTCATCTCATTATTCAGCGGTAACATAGACTTGTCTAATTTTCTGAGTGAAACTATTTCAGCTTCAAGTCTTTCATAATTTTCTTCCTTCATTTTGAGCAGATTTCTAACATCTTAAGTTTTTTTAGCTTCTTCAATCTAAACTTTTAGATCAACAATCTTCTTTTCAGCTTCTTCAAGTGCTTGAGATAATTTGACCTTTGATCCATTGTCTACTTGCTATTGTAATTTCAACTTCTGATTTCTTTTTCTGAGTTTCTTGATTTCACTTAGTGCACTAACAAGTTCAGACTAAAGATCAACTTCTCCACCTTCGTCTTCAATCTTAGGCATATTTTCTTCTTCAATATTAAATAAGATTTCTTCATCAAAAAACCCTTCATCACTATCATCTGTAGAGCTGTAGTGATCTTTTGAGTAGAGACTTTTTGCCAAGTTTTTAAACTTCTTCTTACCTTGATATCCATTTTTAACATATTTAGATTTCCTTTCACCATTGTTGTCCTCATTCTCAGAGTAGGGACATTTAGATGCGAAGTTTCCCACTTTACCACAGTTGAAGCACTTGAAAGACAACTTGCCTTTGTATTTTCCTGAACCCTTCTTCAATTTCCTCATGAAGTGTGCCTCTTCACTATTTGAATCTTCATCTGAACTGCCACCGGTAGCAAGCTCCTTGTCTTTTCCCTTTTTTGAAACTTTAAAGGTTGCCTTCCTTTTGGTTGATTGATAAGGAACCATTCTCATCTCATAGGTTGTGAGAATACAATGTAACTCATCTACTGTCAACTTGTCAAGTTCTTTCATTTCATCAATAGCAGATACCTTTGCATCATAACGCAAAGGAAGGGATCTTAATATCTTCTAAACAACAGTGGATTCCTCTATCTTTTCTCCTAGGCTTTTCCTTGTGCTAACAATTTCATCTACACGAAGTAGATATGCAACAACACTTTCTTGTTCCTACATCTTAAGACTCTCAAATTGTCTCCTATGCATCTGAATCTTTGCCTTCTAGACTTTATCATCTCCTTCATAAGTTTTTTGAAGTTTGTCCCATATTCCATGAGCTATATCATAGTGCATTACTTTTACAAATTTAGATTATGTCAATTCACACAAGATAGCATTCATCACTTTAGCATTGTTGGAAAATGCTCTTTTTCCAACTGCATCCGTTGGAGTTGTTGGAACTATATATCCATCTACCATAGCTCACCATATATCAAATCCAAGAAACATCAAATAAGTATGCATTCTTATACTCCAAAAGGCATAGTTTGAATCATCAAATTGTAAGGTAGGCAGACCTCCAAGTCCAAGGCCCCAAGTCACGGAGGGCCAAGATGCGGAAAGCTGCCCTAACTTACCTCAGCTAAATGCGATGTTTAGGGTATGAGGATGAGAATGATGAGGACTATAAAGTCCTGCAATCCCGAGTTTAAAAGTAGGGCTAGGCAAGTCGTTTTCAGGTTCAACATTGCGCCTCAGGGAGTTCTCTGCTCGAGGACGGAAGCCCGGTCCTTGGACAACAGCACGATGCAAGGCCCCAAGTCACGGAGGGCCAAGATGCGGAAAGCTGCCCTAACTTACCTCAGCTAAATGCGATGTTTAGGGTATGAGGATGAGAATGATGAGGACTATAAAGTCCTGCAATCACTCTGCAATCCCGAGTTTAAAAGTAGGGCTAGGCAAGTCATTTTCAGGTTCAACATTGCGCCTCAAGGAGCTCTTTGTCCGAGGACGGAAGCCCGCTCCTTGAACAATAGCGCAGCGCGCTGGTGTCCATATGGCCAGACAACAACAAAGACAAGGTCAAACCTATCAAAATGGGCTAACGGCCCAGCTAGCCAACTAAAGGGCCAAAATGATGCAATTAAGTAAATAAAGTATTCTCTAATATTATAAAGCAGAAATGCAAGAGTGAAAAGGGCAAGAATGATCTCACCAAGGAATTTGGTCGCCAGTTAGCTCTTCAAAAGCACGTTCACCTACACACAGAAAGAGAGGAAAATGTTGGGTGGCTCCATCGGGGCCTGCCTCAATCAAACCGTCGTTTAGGTGTTTCCACCTCCACAGATAGCCAAAGGAAACGAGATAAAGAGAGCAATATAGTGAAAAGCACAAAAGCACTACAAAACAGTAAAGTGCTAACTCAACCAAGTGATACAAGGAAAGGAAGGGAAGCTTACCACCTCCACCAAGAGCGTTGAAGGCTGCTTGGGGGAGAAAATGAGAGTACTCGAGCCTCTGCTGCAATGGTGTTTCGTTCCCAACTTGTTCTACCAAAGATGGAATGTTTTGTTTGCTGCAATTAGGTGCTAGTATGTTGCTTGAGAGCTTGAGAGTGAGTGAAATGAGCTTGTGAGTGGAGTGAAGAGTTGGATTAAATGCTTAGAAGGTTGGAATGCTTGTGGAAGGAATGAATATGAAGAAGGAATGAAAGAAATAGCCATATTCGGGTCGGTCGGTTGAAGGGGGCGTTACAACTTGACCCCCAATGAGAAGTGCAATGCCTCTATAGGTTCAGCCGCAGGAATCTGCTAGGGACGTAAGCACGTCGCGCAGACGTCTGAGCGCTACACGGGCGTCCCCGACATAAATGCTTCCACCAAAGCTCAAAACATGTGCCAAGTGGGATGCAAGCAATGGGCTTAGGTGGAATTAAGCCTTCGAACTTGGTTTTCTAAACTGGAGAGGGCATAAAGTGGATTTACACATGGGGTGTAAATTCACTTCTATACATTTTGCCCCCACTTTAGCAAGCACGAATACTGATTGAATGCTCAGTAAAGTAGATCAAGGAGAGTGTAAGGTTAGAAATGTATACTTGAACCGTCGAGGAAGCATAGCTCGGTCTGGCATACCTGAAGGTGTAGGGCAAGCAAAGGACCCCGTAGTTGCTCGGAACTATGAAGTTGAAAAGAGGATGCAGCTTACAGGTTCTCAGTCATGGAAGGAAGGCGTTCCCCAAAAACTCTAGCATGGAGGATACCCCGTGAAGCAAGCGCCTTACAGGTTCTCGGTTTTGCAAGGAGGCGTCCCCCAAAAACTCTAGCATGGAGGAGACCCAAAAGAAGCGTCCTACAGGCTCCCAATCCCATAGGGAAGGTATCCTCCACAAACTCAAGCATGAAGAACACCCAAGGAAGCGCCCCATAGGCTCTCACTCTTATAGGGAAGGTACTTTCCACGAACTCAAGCATGAAGAACACCCAAGGAAGCGCCCCATAGGCTGTCACTCTTATAGGGAAGGTATTCTCCACGAACTCAAGCATGAAGAACACCCAAGGCAGCGCCCCATAAGCTCTTAGTCCTATAGGGAAGGTAACCCCCAAGATCTCTCCCATGGAGGAAACCCGAGAAAGCGCCCTGCAAGCTCTCAATCCTGCAGGGGAGCCACCCCCAAGATCTCTCACATGGAGGAAGCTCAAAAGAAAGCGAACTCTGCAGAGTCAGAAAGCAGCCATGTAGGCAAGTGAGCACACAGTTGCATAGACTATCGATAGTTTTGAAAACTTTTGAAGGGGTCCCTTGGGAACCCGCCGTGAATAGAGAGTCCACTAAAGGGACGCATAGTTCAAAAATAGATGTTCTTTCTCTCAAATCGATCCTTCATCAAGGAATCCTTTTGAAAGATGTTCACTTCATCAAGGAATTCAAAAGGAAGAATATGCCCCCACATGAGGGGAACATTAAAGTTGTTCCCGCTTCGAAGGAAGGCTCAAGTCCTTTCTTTACAGACCCATGATGAAGGAAACACATTCCGTTAGGGTTCTAAGTTAAGAATACAATTCTGAAGAAAGGTTTGCAAGGATGTTCGAGAAAGGATCCGTTGGCAACGAATGCGCTTTTTGAAAACCAAAACGTTGAAAGAAGAAAGTTGTTGCACATAGGAGGGACAACTCAAGCAAAGAAAAGAGAAAGATAAAGAGGAAGCAAAAAGAAAGAAAACCTAAACAAAGGGCACATGGGTAGCTTGATATTTTAGGGTTAGAACAACTCATAAATATATATAGATATGTATAGCAATAGTATATAAATGAACTTTCATCAACCCCCTACTATATCAGGCCATGTCAAGAATGCACGAGAATACAAAGTAAAAATAAAAAAATTGGGTCAACATGGAAGGGAAGCCTAAATGCCCCCAACGCTTTGCAACATCCCCAATTTGTCGAAAATCAAGCACAAACATGGAAGAATGATGATACAAATAGAAGGTTTATGACACAAAAACCATGCTTGTATCCAAGCACCATCAGGGGTGACGAGGGTCATCCAAGCACACAGCACAATTACGAGGGAACACATCACAAAACACACACACACACAAGATCAAGAAGAGGCCTCCTAACATTAATCAGCCAAGAGGTCGTCTGCTTCCTTCTCTAGATCATCGTAGGGGGAAGGAGGACAAGCCTGTAGTGGAGGGATGTTAAGAGGAGGGGCTTCTGACCTTCTTGCAATAAGGGCTAAGGAAGAGGACCCCTCGAGGTCCTCTCCACCGAGCTCTTGTGGAGTCAAGGTCAGCAATTTTACGAAGATCGCTGACAAGGCCGGAACTTCATCGAGGAGCGCCATGTCTCACTTCAGCGGATGGGGTAGGCTGTGCTTGAGATTCACCGCTAGGCTCGCTAAGTGACTCGGGAGCGGTGACAAACTCAAGGGAAGTCAGGACCGGTCCCGTCACTACGACAAAACAAGTCAACACAAGACCACCTTGTGAAGAAGGTGGGCTCCTCTTACGCCCTTCGTTGCTAGAAGGACCACTCTCCACCTGCTTCTTCATCGGAGGAGATGAACTCCCCACAAACTAGGCTAGGGGTGCAGAGGAAGACGAGGAAAGAACCACAGCAGATACGACTGAGGTATTAATCATATCCACGGGCTTCGGAAAAGGCTGGATATCCGGAACGAACATCAACAAAGGTGGATCCACCGAAGGAGTGATGAACACCTGTACCCCCTTGAGGTTAGGTGCATTTGCACTCACAGTGGAAGCCAAAAATAGCGCAAGACTAGAATGGATAGAAGCTGAAGGGAGGGAAGAGGGCAACACTGAAGGAGGCCTTGAAGCAGGGGCGGTCATCTCTTCCTCCTTCCTTTGTGAGGCGGCCTGCTTAGTTAAGAGGGCCATTTGCCGGCGCTTGCACTCACACGCAAGGCGGTTTCTTCAGCTCTTAGAGTTGGAGGCTGGACGCTGCGAAGGAGCAAAGGGCACCTGTTCGACTATAGGAACGTCCACTACGGCCGTTTCTGGCGAAGGAATAGATTCGTAAATGGGAGCAGGAGGAACAGGTTGAACAACAACAGGAAGAGTCGGCTCAAGAGCCTCGGCAGCGGGCCTCTTTTTGTTCACTGCCTTGAGAGCAGGGGTGGTAGGAGGCCGCGGATCGAATTCCCTATAGGAACCTTTCTTTCTGTGTATAAATAGTACCACGGTCTAGCGTATTCATTGGAAGATCTGCGATCCTGAGCTTGGGCCTACGCCAAGGAGGAATCATCAGATAGCCCCCAGGCCTACTCATCCAGTACTCTTCCCAGGAAAGGGGAGAGGACAGGGCAATTCGGGGGAAAGTCACCTTCTCTTTGCCTTTACGAGAAGGAGAGGGAGCCAACATGGGCTTCTCCTCTTTCTTCAGAGAAGGGGGAGCGGTCGGTTCGGTCTTCTCCTTCTCCTTTAGGGAGGAGGCGTCTAACTGTTGCACTGCAGGAAGGGTCAGTTTTGGCTGTCCCTTGCCCCCAGTCTTATACTTTACATAATTCTTGTAAAGTAGGCTAGTTCTTGGAGGAAGCGGACCAACTAGGGAGGGTCAAAAGTGATCCAGCGAGTATCCACCACGGGAAACCAAGGGTTGATATCCGATGCCATGCACTACATACATGACACCTTCATGGGAAAACTTTAAACATTTGTGAATAATGGAGGCAATCCCATTCATGGAAGCTAGCCAAGGAATGCCTAGCTTCACCCTGGACAGGTTTGACTCCGGGATAACATCAAAAATCATAGTTCTGGGTCCAACCAGGATCGACAAGGTTATCGAGCCGTAAGGTTTAAGACTCATACCATCCTGAGTACAGATGGTAGATTTCGTTTCTTCATAATTTTCCTTTTTGTAATGAATTTAATACTAATGTTTCTTCTGTGATAACATACACATGGCTCGTGGGGTCTACCAAGACTCCTGTCACAATGTTACCATTGACGCGAGCGGGAATGTAGAGAGGCGAGGGTTTATTGTTCAAGGGCAGATCCTGTGATGTGAATGTAATGTCTGGTGAACCGGTGCAGGTAGAGCAATAGAAGTCACCGTGACCATGATGACATAGGCCTCAGGCTGAGTAACAGAATCAGTGGGATCTACAATCATGTTAGTAGAATGCGACGCAAACGGATCCGTGTATATCTGCAATTCACTATTAGCTTTTTCCACTAATTTGTTAGCATTTTGTTTAATCCTGTCGAGGTGAATGCTATCGTCCTTGATGCAGTCCTGTATCTCATGATGGAGCCACATACATCGTTCCATATCATGTCCATTAACTCGATGGTACTAACAATAAGTGCTTCCATCATACCAACTAGGGTAAGGTTTCTTGATAGGCTTCGGAGTTGGCAAAGTTATGATCTTATCCTTCAGCAGCTTCTGCAAGACAGAAGAATAAGATTCTGATAACTTTGTGAACTTTCGGTTATTCTTGAGGCCATTGTTTTCAGTAGCGGCAACCACATTCGTAATCGTCTTTCCTTTCCTAGAGATCGATACAATGAATTTTCCCTCAAAACGGGAGTGCGAGGAGGTACCCCCGAACTGAACGACCGTCTGCTGGGATTCTCGTAAAGCTGCACACAAGTGTGCGAAAGAAGGGTATTTCATAAGGGCGAACTTTTCTTGCCAAGGCCTTTGTAAGTTGCCTATGAATACCTTTTGCACGTTAGAATTGGGCAGCTGATATGAGATTTGTGAGAGTGCTTTGTAGCGCGTTATGAAATCAGTAATTTTTTCATTATCTCCTTGTTTACATCGAACGAGATCCGGAAAGGTCATCTTCGGTCCGATGTTTGCCTGAAATTGTCTAAGAAATTGATTAACAAGTTCGTTGAACGAGAAAATGTAGTTGTCAGGCAAGGAACAGTACCACTCAAGCGTTGTGTCCTTGAGAGATCGAGGAAACAGTTTGGCCATGAAGGCATCATGATGGAAAAAGTCTGTGCACAGGGCGTTAAAGGCAGACACGTGCGTCTGTGGATCTCCTTTACCACCATACTTTTCAAATTTAAGTATCTCCATTCCTTGGGGGAGTGTTTAAGATTGCAACCGACAATGGGCTATGTCGGAAGAACGGTTGGAAGATAGGTTGGGTAGAGGATTGGAAAAGACTCGCTAACTAGCTCTGCATCTTACCCATATTCTGAAGAAGAGTATTCAGAATAGGGTCGTTAGAAGATAGAGGACCAGAGGAACCTCCTCCATAACCACCGCTAAGACCACCTCCAGAGCCGCCAACGGTGTGACCCCCACCAGAACCACTTCCAGAGCCACCCACGCCAGTAGGGCCTCCGCCGGAACCACCATCATGACCTCCACCAAAGCCGCCTCCACCAGCACCACCTCTGCTGCTAAATCCACCACCACTACCAAAGCCCCCACCACTCAACCCGCCAAAGCCTCCACCACTAGAGGTGACTGGAGGAGTGAAGCTAAAGCCCAAGGGGACCCTGTTAACTTTGATACTTTCGGGTTGTTCAGAGACAGAAGGGATACTGATAGAAGGGATCGCATCAGCCATATAAATGGAAGTGGGAGGCATTGATACTCCTAATTGTCCTTCACGTTCCTTGAAAGTGACTCCTTGTGCAAAACTAGGATTGCTCGAAGGAGCACACACTTTAGCGAGACCGAGGAGGCTAGTTAGAAGTTCAATGCCTATTCGATCTTTACCCATCATATGTTTCAACTCACTAACAATTTGAGCGGCCCTGGCCATTTGCGGATTTCTTTCCAAGAGGTTTTCTAAGTCACCCAGTCCTCTAGCGAGGGTGGACACATATTTTGCAGGGATCTGAACGGCCTCATGCTCATCTACTGACGATGGTGTAGGAGACGCAGGAGGAGTGGGGATGTGATCGGTCTCATTAGAGAAGCCTAACTCACCCCTTGACAACTACTCCTGCGCGGCTACACTAACAGCAGGACCAGAGAAAAGCCCTGTAGATAACCCAATAGAGACTTTCGTCCTTTCCATCGGAAGGTGTCGCACACTTCTCCTAATGATATACCCGAAAGTTGTGGATTGGGTTGTGATGCTCATAAACCTTCACAACACTTAGGAACACAACAGTCATGAAGTATTTGAGAGAAGCCCCAACACTGACGGATGAACAAACGTTGGCTCACGTCGGGTTCACCAAAATGTAAAGTAGAGGGACCTCTATGCGCAAGGCCCTAGGTCACGGAGGGCCAAGATGCAGAAAGCTGCCCTAGCTTACCTCAGCTAAATGCGATGTTTAGGGTGTGAGGATGAGAATGATGAGGACTATAAAGTCCTGCAATCACTCTGCAATCCCGAGTTTCAAAGTGGGGCTAGGTGAGCCAGTTTTCAGGTTCAACACTGTGCCTCAGGGAGCTCTCTGCCAGAGGATGGAAGCGCGGTCCTTGGATGATAGTGTGGTGCGCTGGCGTCTCTTAAGTGCGCTGGCGTTTGTACAACCAGACAACAACAGAGACAAGGTCAAACCTATCAAAACAGGCTAACGGCCCAGCTAGCTAACTAAAGGGCCAAAATGATGCGATTGAGTAAATAAAGTATTCTCTAATATTATAAAGCAAAAATGCAAGAGTGCAAGGGCTAGAATGATCTCACCAAGGAATTCGGTCGCCAGCTAGCTCTTCAAAAGCACGTTCACCTACACACAGAAAGAGAGGAAAATGTTGGGTGGCTGTATAGGGGCCTGCCTCAATCAGACCCCCCTTTTAGGTGTTTCCACCTCCACGGACAACCAAAGGAAACAAGATAAAGAGAGCAATATAGTGAAAAGCATAAAAGCACTACAAAACAGTAAAGTGCTAACTCAACCAAGTGATAGAAGGAAAGGAAGGGAAGCTTGCCACCTCCACCAAGAGCGTTGAAGGCTGCTTGGGGGAGAAAATGAGAGTACTCAAGCTTGTGCTGCAATGGTGTTTCGTTCCCAACTTGTTCTACCAAAGATGGAGTGTTGTGTTTGCTGCAATGAGGTGCTAGTATGCTACTTAAGAGCTTGAGAGTGAGTGAAGAGTTGGATTGAATGCTTGTGGAAGGAATGAAAGAAACGACCATATTTAGGTCGGTCGGCCGAAGGGGGCGTTACAACTTGACTCCCAATGAGAAGTGTAACGCCTCTGCAGGTTCAACCATACGAATCTGCCAGGGATGCAAGCACGCCGTGCGGACATTTGCGCGCCGCGCACGCGTCCCCTTCAGAAATGCCTCCACCGACGCTCAAAACAGGCACCAAGTGGGATGCAAGCAGCGAGCTTAGGTGGAATTAAGCCTTCAAACTTGGTTTTCTAAAGTGGAGAGGGAAAAAGGGGATTTACACATGGGGTGTAAATTCACTCCTATACACAAATAAAGAAGCTCTGTTTGTATAAAGACCTTCATTTGAAGCCATGTGTGCTAACAAGATCTACCTTCAAGCGATTAAGCTCTCTTTTCGAAGGAACCGCATAGAAAATATTGAAAGGGGGGGACGGTGAATTAGTATTTTAAAACTTTAAAACTTAAAACCATAAGAATCAACAATCAAATCAATAAGAGAAAACATTTGACAAGAACACAAATATCACGAGGAAAACCCTTTCGGGTAAAAAACCATGGTAGAACTATAGCTTTCATTGATTTCAAATGGGCACCAACCCATGAGACAACAATCTCCAGATTACATAAGTGAGCACCAACTCACTGGAAGCAACAACTTCGAACAGTTGAAGCACCAACTCCAACATGAGCACCAACTTACTGAAGATTATCACAACACTACAACTCTGATTCTTGACTCAAAATGCATACTTCCATATGCATATCTCTTCAGATTGAGCACAACTACAATTTGAGTACTACCTCAATGATCATGCAACCTGAAATGTATACAAACAAAAGGAGACAACACGTACTAATCATGCAGATATAGCTCGACCTTCATAACATATTCATCACAAAACCAGACTTCTCAAAACGATACTCTCACACCAACTCAATATAAATGAAAGTTTATCATCCTAATGGAGCAAGTCTCCCACTGTCCACACCTCAATACAGAAATACAAGAACACACTAATCCATCACATCTTCTACTTGATTTGACCAATGAAGAATACCCTACATACAACTCGCAACCATAATAAGAGGCAGCAATGGCAATTTTAAAAAATCATCATGACTTCTACCTTTTTCAAATTACTTTTCCACTTCAGAGACTCCACAACCAAGCGCAAATTAACTCACATAACACATTGATATTTTTTAGAATATACTTGGAAATTGCAATATAGACCAAACTAGGCACATCCGCCATAACACCAATATGGCATGTCTCCAACATAAATTGGACATTACCATTATTCAAACGACTGAGGATTTATTTTCGCAGCCATCGCCTATTTTCCACATCTTCCTGACTTCACAAAATCACCACAATCCATGCACGATACCGCAACAAAAAAAATACTCATATGGCATATCTTCTACATAATTCAACCATCAATGAACATAGGCGTTGCAAAAATTAAAACGACTGAAGATGGCTCAGTGTGCATAAACTGATTTTCTAAGCAGACTTAAATTAGTGGCCTTATATAATTTAAGTGCCACAAAGAGGCTCAGGCAAGCTCACACGATTTCCTTTCATACTGCCCGTGCCATAGATAAATGGTAGCAAGTGATTGAATGCTCATGACTTCCACTTTATGCAACCCGCACAAAGAATAAAATCTTCACGACTTTGAAAAATTATGAAGAAGCCATAAGCCGACACAACCAAAAATAAAGACTCCACGATTATGACAGCCATCACGGAAAAAATAAAAGACTCATCAAAGAGTCTCAAAGCTGCCCCTCATCACATTCATAGAGATATTTAAAATTATCAAGCCACCCTCAACAAGGGAATCGCAGTGAATACACAAGTCGTCGGCCAAACATAGAGGAGTCAGAGGTGAGAGAGTTTAGTGTCCAGGAGTAAAGACTAGTTAGAGATAATTGAGCCATCGAGATTCATATAGCAAGTTGTTACAAAGAAAATGACTCGACCCCTTTGACATTTAAAAGCTGACTTGGCACAAGGAAACAAATTTCCACGACTCAAATGGTCCGCCACAAATAATTGATCATTTCATTTATGTTCAAAATTTGAGCAATGGCCAGCTCGGCCACTTCAAACTCTTTGACATCAATGACAAAATGTTTCAACACATTGTTTTTTAAACTAATAAACATTAAAAACATGGCAATGATTGCATTGAACATTAACAATGGTGGGTAGAGGTTTGGGGGCAAATCAGAAATAAGTAGAAGAATTGCATATGAAACGCATTGGACATTAACAATAGTGGGTGAAGGTTTGGGGTCAGGGGGTAGTGCCCCTTGGGGGATTTGAGGGTAGAGCCCCAAGTGGGGTCAAGGGGCAGCACCCCTTGACAGGTTTTGGGGGCAAAGTCCCCAACAAGGTCAAGCGACAAATTTGATTGCTTATTTTTTGCAACACCTAGAAGTCCCTGGTACGGTTGGGAGACTCTACCCATAGACCCCTACGAATTGCCCTCCCCCCACCATCCCCAAATCAAGGTCCTTGGTCCCTCTCTTCTAAGACTCCATGGACCATAGAAGATTCTTTCCAAGGATACTCTAAATTGAGAGGGAAAGTAATTTAAATTTGAAGGTGTTGTACTCATCTACACTAAAAAAACAAGGGTTAGAATGCACAAACTAAAATTGAAGAAAAAGACTATTTAAGGTGATGTTGATTGATCAAACCCCAATATGCTTCTACATCACAAGTCGAAATCTTCATCTTGTCTCATGGATTTGAAAGCTCCTTCAATCGGCTATGGCAAGATACAAATTAGCATCTAAAAGTATGACATTCATGACCATGATAAGGCAAGGATTTGACTATGACTCACCAAGTAAGGAATGACTTTCATTTGACTCAAAAATTGACACCATATGAAAAGAAAGTGTGCAAGGGAGACATGATGATTTCAACAAAATTCTAAAGGGCACTAGGAAAACAGTACACAAGACTAAAGTAATCAAGATTGTGAGTTTGGATTCCTCCTTAATGCATAGGCTGCATGATAGTGAGGCTGCAACAACTTGAACATAGACATGAAATTGGACTTGACTAAGGGCCTGAAAGGAGGGGCTAATTTTTTATGCAAATCAAGATGGATGGAGAAGCTTGGGGCAACTAAAACGATGGGATTCTATGTTAACACCTTAAAATTCATGCAGCTTTTCCCAGCCTTGTAAAGCTTATCATTTGAATTCCATTAGCAGCTACTCTTTGAAACAAATATAGGAAACCGAGGACAAAAGCTTCACCAAAAAATAAAGGCTGGTTTATTAGTATTGTGTGTTAACCCAATTATAAAAGGTCTCCAAACCTATTATTTGGATAACATGGCCAATTTATAATATGATCTCATTTGATAAAAATTGGTGGATGAAATATGCCCCTTAATTTTTTCTCTTGATTTTCAATATCAATTACAATGCACATGCACCCGTTAAGGTTAGCTCTAAACCAAAACGATGCAGAAAAGAACTCTAACCAAGAATGCGCCCTAAATCCACTTAAGGAAGAGGGGCAGGCATATGGTCAGAGGATCCCTAGGATCTAATAACTCAACAACTATAGGATGATTACAACTGGAAGTGCAAAATAAACTCAATGCCAAGAATGTGCACACAAGATCCCTTTGAAGGCGAGGTGCTAACATATGGCAAAGTAAGTATTACAAAACTGAAAGAACTTAGGTGGTGAACCAACCATAAAGATTTCCGCTCAACTACTTAAACAGTGGGGGGAATACTACAAACAATTCAACTAATTCATCCGTTGCAGCCGACATCCACTTGAGAGTGGGAATTCTCCACTTAACAGTGGGTGGTAAATGAAATTACAAATCAGATTACTCCACACTGGCGGTAAACCATCTAGGGGTTATAATATTTGCATCAATTAGTCACAAGTAAATGCAATAATAAAATGGTTGGATTAGTACTACTAATTCACAACCTTACAATTAAAGAAAAACTGCAAATTACGAGTGTTACAATGATAGAATGATTGCAAATATATAAAGGATGATTCTTTCAAGTTCTAAACCTCTTGAAGACTGAAATTCAAGACAAAAACTTAACTTATAGCAATCTGATTTTAAAAACCAGCAAACTGAAATTGTTCAACCAACAACTGTAAACTAATAAAATGCTTAAAACTTCTTCAATATACCTCCAAATTGAATGAAATAAATTGTTGAAGCTCTTGTGAAGGTTGGCGCCCAAATTGCTACATTGAAATTGCATCAAAACTCGGCCATTCATTTTTGCACGAAGTCCAATACCTCCTAAAATGGTATGGCCTCCTTGTTGGTGCGATTTTGGCAAGATAAAAATAAATACTTTGAAATAAATTCTGATCTTCTATGGGAAGGGGCGCCCATGTGCTAGGAATCCATATCTTCAATACCCAAAAGCACATTAAAATTGTACAAAGAGCTGTTAATGAAAATCACCTTGAGCCATGAATGAACCAGCAAGCTCAAAAACTGAAAAATACTTCAAATTCTCCAACAATGAAGCTCAATGTGCACTTTTGAATGAAGCACACTCTGAATCCATCATCTAGGCAACCATAGTTTCAGGCCCGAAGAATGGAGACAAATTGCTAAGCTTCCCCTTAACTGGATTCTGGATTCAAACCAGTAGCATTTCGTTATAATTTTCCAAAGATAATCAGCTCTTCAAACAGCAGCAATATATAAGTTTCAATTGGCAAATGAAACACTTCAAATTCCAAGAAGTTGAATCACTTTAATTTCCAAGAGGGACGCCACCTTTAAGCATTTACTTTTTGAAATAATAAAACATTGTTTAACTTTCCTTTTAGGCATCAATTTCCAAATTGCAACAATAAAGCATTTATTTAAATCATTAAATGCTCAACATGATCCCTTAATGACCCCTTTTTAAAACAACATGAAGTTATTAAGCCTAGGCGTGGGGTACAATTGAAAAACATGAAATTGACTAAGTATAAGAACTCAGTCCATGGAGATAACCAAAACCAATGCCAATACTGAAACTGATGGATAACAAGATGACTTGAGCTGAACTGCTGATGATGCCACTGCCAAAATTAGACTTACTAAAAATAGCCAATAGCTATAAATAGTAAATTCACATCAAAACACAAAAAGCCAAACTGAACACTAAACTGCAAAGGATTGAACTATTGCTAGAAAGATACTGCCAAAAGATAGACTTGCTAAAAATAGCAAACTACTATAAATAGCAAGTTTGCACAACATCCTCTGAACACCAACTGAGCAGTATCTGAAAGAGGAAACCCTAATTTTGCACAACTGAGTAGCCTACGGATTCTCGGAAATAGGCTAAATCCAAATGAAGAGTGTATGGCCAAAATGGGGACATTACAGTGGATTCGAATGTTGTTTATAATTGCTTTCTCACGATTATATTCAAAAGAATTTGTGTTATTTTTCAATAGAATAGTCAACTTTGCTTAGGATGTCATCTTCTTTCCATGGGTTGCACATATCTTGTTGACAGTCATTCTTATCTTTCCTAACATTCGTTTTTTCAGTTTTCTTATGTACCTTACACTATTCTACTTTATTATTGTTCTTGCAGTTTCTCTAATCCTTTTCATTTCCATGCTGTAGAAAGGTGTGACTGCAAATATCCCTCAAACTTCCACTTGCCTTACTCATTTAGGAATTTTATTGTAATATTTTGTTTGACAAGGAACAACATTAGTTTATTCATCTCCTCTATACAAAATTACATGAACAAGAAAAGATGTAACTTAACATAGATCAGAAAGTACTTTACCAAAACTGTATCTAGGAGAGTCATGCATGAAACTATGGTGCCAATTTCCTTCAAACAGTGAAGAACTTCCCCTTTTCTTTCATAACTAGAAACCCATGTTATTTGCTCTTGTATAACCTTCAAACAACCTGCCCACAAATAATACCCTTAACAATTCAATAAGAAATCAAAAGAGTTCATTGCCATCACACAATTCTAACAGAGATAGTTCTATCATCATCCACTCATCAGAAAAGAAAAATTCAAGAGTATTTATAAACAACAAATTATTACTTGCCTAGTCAAATCCAAAAAATAATACCTACAAATTCCATTCTAAAATATTCTGCATAATAACAAAAACTGGTTGGATTCCACTTAAAACTTCTTGTACATAGAAGGGTAACCTGTAAACTTTCACATAAAACTCATAAGATATTCGCTTACTTTAAAATGCATCTCTAATTATTCTAAGGTATACATATCAAAGATCTCTATTTTGAGTGTGACCAATGTTTGCAATATAAAATGAGAAAGGGAATCGTATCGCACTGTAAATTATATATGTCACCAAGGTAACATATAAAGAGAGGAGCTAGGGCATCAAAGTTTCAAACTGTCACACACAGATAAGCAGTGCAAGAATAGTGGAAGTGTAGGAATGTGATGCACATGTCCATGTAATATCTTCCATAGATCTTAATATATTTTGTCATTCTCTCAAATGTCCTGTTTAAATAATAAATGATCACCCTAAAAAGCCAACGTATTATACACTTCCAATACATATCTGGATTGAGCCTGTCAAGATAGAGAAATAAATAAGGGTGCTCATTTGTACGAAAATGTCTCATTCTAGGTCATTGATGACCACTGAGACAACATATCAGAAGCATACACTAAAGAAAACCTGTTGAAGAATTCTAATCTTAAAAATTCGAAACATTCATCACAGAGCTGATATTAAGTTGAAACCTTGGCAAATAGGAAAATCTTCTTCAGACCACCAATTGAAGTGGCCTGAATTCGATGTGCAAAAGGATTCCAGTTCATATTATGGCTCAAAACCCTAGTAAAAAACTGAGGCAATCACCAAACTGCTTTCAAAACTTTTGAATATTTGATTTGCAGTATCTGTTTTAAGGCTTTGGATCTTTGACATCAGTGGTCATACAGCCTTAAGACTCCCCTTGGCCAGTTGAGAGCATTTTCACACTATTTGCAAATTGAGGCAGACCACGATAGTTTTCAGGAAAAGAATGATCCAGTGCCTTTCCTCTCTCTAGATAGTGGAGATGATGGAAAACTATATATTTAGTTGTGCTTCCTATTATGTCATTCAAGGGAGACATCAAAGTTAGTACAAAGACTTGGGAGGTCCTTTGCCAGCACTTTCAGCTGTCAAGAACAGATGTGTTTAGCTGTCTACCATAGGTAAGCAGTTACTTTCAAAAATTGATCACTTCAAGGGCCTTCTAGCACTATCAAATCAATAGCTTCTTTCTTTCAGCCTATCTCAGCTATTGAGGATGCCAAGAACATGTTGGCCATGACAATCACCAGTGTGAATAGTAATAGAATTTGTGAGACAGCACCTTGCACCATGAACTGCCACAACGTGCCTCAAACCTCCTTTTCACTCAGCATAGAAGGTAAGTACTATTTACCATTCACAGTCCAGTATAGAGGGGCTATGCCACAAGGTTTGTGTTCATGTTCAAGTTCAGCTAAGGAAAAATTTGGAAGAAGTTCAACAGCTAATAAAATTTGGGAGAAAACTTGAATGATATAAGTCTCAATATTTCAAATATACTAAATTTAAAACCATTGCATATATAAAAAATTAAATGAGTCACATTATACTTACATGGCAACAGGGAAAACCAAAAGTCTAAATGGAATTCAATTACACAAGTTTAAAATGGGAAAAACTTGACAAATTAAAAGAGGCTATAATATTAATAATCATAAAAGCACGGATTTTTTTTTTTGCAAATGTTATTTCAAGCCAAAGAGTGTGTAGAAAGAGAAACAAACTTCAATTATGAGACACAGATAAAGATTCAATGTTGTCAATTAAGCTCGAATTCTCATAAATATCAATTTTTCAGTCATAGAGTACATATTGTCATAAACATATAAGTCATATACAAAACAAAAGTGGAGAATACACTTGAAGAAGACTAATTTGCATGAGAGGATCTCCTCAGCACCCTATTACATTCCTTGCAAATGAAGATTAGAAAACATGCCTCAAACTTGTACACAAGATCTGTTTGAATGAAGAATTAGACACACTACCATACAAAGGTACAAATGATGATAGGACAACAATTGTAATGATAGGGAGCAAGGTAGTTTGCTATTCATAATGGGAAGGATAAGATTACAGAAAAATTGACTCCAAAAGCTCCAAATCATGATCCATGTGTTTTGTAAGAATCAAGTTAAATATATTGTTGCTCACAACAAGAACACTAGGGTTAAAGAAAAGCTACCTTTAAGTGCTCCAAAGCATGGTCCATCCCTTCTACAAGATTCCATACAATGGCATCTTGTAATGTCCCTTTTTGGTCAATTTGAACATTCTTGGAAAGTTCCAAGATTATTGGAGAATGCCAACTTTATCGGATAGGAATTTTGACAATGGCAGTGAATTCAGGAAATCAAGATGAGTCCAATGGTACTTTCTAAATGCAGTTTCGATATACTGGGAGCTCTCCACACTTCTTGGAGAAGTTTGCTATTTTTGGGAAGTACCAATTTTCTTAAAGTTCAATATTTTGAGAGCTTAAGAGTCTTTCGGCATGGTCAGATTTCATATTTGGTCCATTTAAATATTTTCCGTAACCTTGGGTGAATGTGGGGAAACTAATTCAATAGTTAAATGTTTAAGTCGTCAAAAGTTCAAATTAACAGACAACCTGTATTTAATTATTTAAAAAGGAGACATTTAATGATTTAAGGGTTCAAAACAAAATTTATAAAATAAAGGTCACTTATTGAGGTG
Source organism: Sequoia sempervirens (assembly GCA_007258455.2). Taxonomy (NCBI): domain Eukaryota; kingdom Viridiplantae; phylum Streptophyta; class Pinopsida; order Cupressales; family Cupressaceae; genus Sequoia; species Sequoia sempervirens. The sequence goes on from VDFB02039385.1 coordinate 56,357, forward strand.
TAAAAGGATAATTTCTAGAAAGTTCCTGAGGGAGTTATAAAAGGAGGTTGTGAGAAGACAATTCCTCATTCTTGATTCTTGACATTTGATAATTTATTGAAACACCACTTGTGGAGGTTGAACAGGTTTGTTCAACAACAGCCCTAGGACGAAAACCCTAAGGTGAAGATTGGTTTTGGAAGTGAAAGATCTTCCCTTGCCAATACAGAGGTGGATTCATAAAGAGTTCGCATGTGTGCAAGATTTGAGTAAAAGATTTTGTGTTGAAGAAGTGAAATAACTTATCAGAATTTGTATTGTTTATCTAGGAGTTCACAGGTAAAATTTATTGAAGATTTTGGCTCAAATAATAAATTGGTGGATATATTGAAAGATTATTTAATGCTTTTGAGAATTGGGAGTGAGGCACTTCAAAGCAAGGGTTTTAAATTTATTTTCCAGCTGTTCCATATGATGTAGTTGTTGGCCACCCATTTGCACTTGTTTAATCCAGTAACTACTTTTCAAAATTAAGTCGCACAATTTTGAGAAGATAGTGAGTATTTAGAGGAGACGTTAAGGATTTGAGAAGGATTTGGACCCTTATATCTGGTCACTGTCATTTATCAGCTGTTCGGGAGTTCAGGCATCATATATTGGAGTACATTCAGCATTGTTAAAATAGGCGGCACTCCATAGTATACTCCTGTTCTATTTTCTGTACAAATTTGAGCCATTTTAAGAGTTTCTGCGTAATGCATCAGGTTTTGAAAGGACTGATTACTAGCTGTGAGTGCATTTCATATTGTTTCTGGTCAATTGTCATCCATTTACCCAGTCGCTCAATCTTGGAGTCACATATTTGTGTTGAAGAATGTAATTGCTGTTTCAAGAGGTATTTATAATTTATTTTCAATATTATACATTTCCAACGACTAAACTGTATTCAATCTGATTTTCAAATCATTGTCTTCAGATCTGTATACAATTCCAGGTTTAAACAGCAGCATCTATTAATTTTGGCAGTTTTGCTACTGTGAAAACTGCACCTTATTTATGTTTTGTTCCCAGCAGCCTACTTCAACTTTTTCCTTTTTTCACTCCAAGGTGTTCAGATCACCTCAGAGCTATCTGCAACTTGTACAAATTGCATATTCTAATCTTCTTGAGAATCAACAAATAAGGAGAG